>JAANYP010002155.1:85000-120412 GCA_020465985.1 Centrapalus pauciflorus | reverse complement strand
TTTAGCGTCGGCCTCATCTCGAGCCCGAAACTGATCTTGAATCATTCGATTCTGCTCAGCCATCATAGCTAGCATCATCTCTCTGGCTTCTTCAGGTGTCATTCCTCCTCCAGACATGTTCTGTAATATAAACATATAATTTGTTTAGCAACATGTCATAAACTTAAAGACACCATTCATTTGTCCCGTATGATAGTCAATCTCTTATAATTACTAGATCGTAACCTATTCTAGTTCAGATCATTACTTAAACCACTACATATCATTACCTAATGTTTGAGATCAAGACCTCACGGACTCTTGAATCTCAAACAACTGCTCTGATACCATCTCGTGTGACACCCTAGCCACAACAACCACCAAGTACAATACACCCAGGATTAATCACCAACATACAATAACATAATGATCTGATAACCTAAATTAAGTGCGGAAGCATTAAAAACATAAATAAAGTAGTGCAAAAAGTGTTAAACACCCTACGGTGCTATAAGGTACCAAGTCTAAGTCTACACACCCATACATTTATTACAATCATCCAGAATATATTACAACATTGTCCAAATCACAAATACCGATCAAATAGTGCCGAGTCTCCCAAATCTTCCAAACGACCTAACTAGAAGGTCCAGCAGTAGACTTCCCTTTTCCTGTAAAATAAAAATCAACAACTGGGGAATAAGCGGATGCTTAGTGAATACAGAGATTATGCATTTTATAAATTTTTATGAAGCCCAAGGATAACACAGATGACCAACATCGGATATCCTCTTCGTACACAAAATACGGACCAGAGCCGCAGCCCCTTCGAGCTCAAAGCTCGGCATTTAAACATACCATCTGAGACAAACGTACGATCGGGGATGACATACTGCCTACCGGGCCTAGGAGGGATCAGCTCCAGGTCAGATAGCACAGTAACATCAGAGTAATCGATGCGACCCACCGGTCCATCACTAGATGCACAACAACCGAAAGGACATGCAACAAGTAAGAATGTGCATCTAAATCTACGCAAGTTAGTAGAATTCCAAACAATCAATGAAACAACAAGTCTCAGCAGGCAAAGCTTACATAAAACAAATATAAACATGTGAAATCTACTGTACTCACAGTGGGTGCGTAATTTATCTTTTAACCGATATTATTTCTCTTCGGGCTTTCAACCGGATCCACCAAGTACCCCACTGTGGGTTAAACAACACCACAAGGGACCTGTTAAATCAATTACAACAATTCCTCATATCATTAACCGTTTAAATCCATAAAATCAAGTTTCGTAAGTTTGGCGATATTTTCCCCCATTTCGGTTACATGTCCAAATTCATACCATAATTAAGTTTGAACCCATTTCATGTTCATACATTGTCCTTTATATAACTCATGATATAAACCATCAATTGGTGTGTTTTTATTTCCAAATAACCTTTCATTATATACCTTAATTTACTACCAAAAATATCCCAAAAGTGTAATCATTAGTCCATAGATTCGACCCCTTTACAACCCATTCGAATCTGCCCGAAATTGAATAGTACTCGCCGAGTTCAGTATAGGAACTCGCCGAGTTCCTGTTAGATTCGAACCATTTCGACTTTAGGGGCTAAACTCAAACCCCATTCGAATCTAGGGGCTAAATTCGAACCTATAATGATAGATTCGAACCCTTGCTCGAATCTGATGGTTAAACTCGAGTATATACTCGAATCTAGCACAAATTTCGAGTTTGTTCATGCATTTCGATTCTGTTCTTGACATATTCGAGTTTGTTCATCATTTCAGCTTAAATCTTTCATTTCTAAGTCAAAAATTATGCATATATCAAGTATCAGGCCTAGATTCGATTCTATTATGCATATACTATCATATTCTTGCAATATTTCAAGCAAAACAAGCTCAAATTCACACAAAACAACAGATTCGAAATTCTATTTTCTTCAAAACCGAAACTATAAACTTAAAAGGATCGATTCTTACCTTAATTCGTATGAAATCAGAAATCCGATTGTAGATTGTTGTTGTACTCCTCGATACCTTTCCGTTGACGTATAATTCTCAAAAATCTGACGGTCGGTTTGTGAAATATCTTAGAGAGATGTAGAGAGAAAATTCTAGAGAGATAAAGTAGTGAGATAGTGTAAAATAGAAAAATGAAGCCTATTGCCCTTTATATACAACTTTCGTCATTTTTGCACATTTCACCACTCGAACTAACCGGTTCCATAAAATACTGATTTAATCTTAGAATTATCATAAATAACTTTTTAATTCCTTAATATTCCATAACAATGATTCTGAGTTCAATTTTCTTAAAAATAGCAACAAACTTCTAAATAACCCAAATACATAATAATTGCTTAATTTTAACTTAAACATATATTTTCCACTTAATTAACCAAAATACAGTAAAATAAATCTGAGGATGTTACAATACAAGAAGATTGAACGCTATATTTGGGGACTCGCTCCTCAAATACAAGGAAACGTTACAGCCTCCAACCCATCCCCCATACAGGACGCCATCAGAATGGCCAACAATCTTATGGACCAAGTATCCCGGAGGAACGAAGCCAAAGCCGGGGAAAACAAGAGAAAGTGGGAAGAAAAGACCGGAAAGAACACGGGTTCACAGTCCAAGAAACCCGAGACCGTTAAAGCCTATGTAGCAGGAGTTGAGTCAAGGAGAGGCTATACCGGTACCAAGCCTTTTTGCACCAAATGCACCTTCCACCACAACCCTGGCCCCTGTCCAACCCAATGCGGAAAATGCAAACGTTTGGGCCATATGGCCAAAGATTGTAGATCCGGAGCCCCGGGTGCCAGTGGTAGCAACCCGAGGGGCTGTTTCGAATGTGGCGCAACGGGACACGTCACGAGTGAGTGTCCGAAATTGAGGAACGAAGGAGGAGCTCAGGGGAGAGCATTTGTGTTGGGAGCAGGAGACGCTCGTCAGGACCCCCACGTGGTATCATGTACGTTTCTCCTAAACGATATTTACGCTTACGTACTCTTTGATACTGGGGCTGATAGGAGCTTTATATCTGATAAGTTTAGCCAGCAGTTGAATGTTTCTACTCTTCCCTTAGACAACTCATATACAATAGAACTGGCGGATGGCAAAATAATAAAGGCAAGTAGTATCATTAAGGAATGCACACTAAAACTAGCGGATCACTTCTTTAAGATAGACTTAATGCCTATAGAACTCGAAAGTTTTGATGTGGCGATTGGTATGGACTGGTTGTCACATAACCAGGCTGAGATTTTGTGTGGTAAGAAAGTGGTGCGAATACCACTCAGTAAGAAGAAAGTCCTCACGATCCAAGGGGAAAAGAAGAACCGACAATTGAATGTCATATCCGGCCTAAGAACATTAAAATGTCTTAGGAAGGGTTGTCATGCAGTGCTGGTCCAGATCGTAGAAAAAGAGTCGAAGGAAAAACGACTTGAAGATATTCCAGTAGTACGTGACTACCCGAAGGTATTCCCGGAAGACTTGCCTGGGCTTCCTCCAGCTAGGCAAGTAGAATTTCAAATCGACTTAGTGCCAGGAGCTGCACCGGTCGCAAGAGCCCCATATAGGCTCGCACCTTCTGAGATGCAAGAACTATCCAGTCAATTGCAAGAATTGATGGATAAAGGATTCATTCGACCAAGTTCCTCACCTTGGGGAGCTCCGGTTTTGTTCGTTAAAAAGAAAGACGGATCCTTCCGAATGTGCATAGACTACCGAGAGCTAAACAAGTTAACGGTAAAGAACCGCTACCCTCTCCCTAGGATTGATGACCTTTTCGACCAGTTACAAGGATCTAGCTTCTACTCAAAGATTGACCTGCGCTCCGGTTATCATCAAGTAAAAGTTCGGGAGGAAGATATCCCCAAGACGGCATTCAGAACTCGTTATGGACATTACGAATTCCAGGTGATGCCATTCGGTTTAACCAACGCACCAGCCGTATTTATGGACCTCATGAATCGGGTGTGTAAACCATATCTGGATAAATTTGTAATAGTGTTCATAGACGATATCCTAATGTATTCCAGAAGTAAAGAAGAGCATGAACAACATCTCAAGTTGATCTTGGAGTTGTTAGATAAAGAGCAGCTATACGCCAAATTTTCAAACTGTGAATTTTGGTTGCGAGAAGTAAAATTCCTTGGGAATGTGATCAACAGTCAGGGAATTCAGGTTGACCCATCATAGATCGAGGGCATAAAGAACTGGGCAATCCCTAGAACCCCCACAGAAGTCCGCCAATTTCTAGGACTTGCCGGTTATTATAGGCGATTCATTGAGAACTTCTCGAAGATAGCAGGTTCCTTAACGGAGTTGACCCGTAAGGATGTGAAATACGTCTGGGGTGAAGAGCAGGAAAAGGCGTTTCAGCTGCTTAAGCAGAGGTTGTGTAGTGCACCAATTCTGTCCCTACCCGAAGGGACTGAAAATTTTGTAGTCTACTGTGATGCCTCGCACAACGGATTAGGTTGTGTGCTCATGCAAAGGGACAAGGTCATCGCTTATGCATCACGACAGCTCAAGATGCACGAGGTAAACTATACGACTCATGACCTAGAACTGGGAGCAGTGGTGTTTGCTCTCAAAATATGGAGGCACTATTTGTATGGAACCAAGTGCACGGTGTTCACGGACCATAAAAGCCTCCAGCATATTCTGAATCAGAAAGAGTTAAATATGAGGCAACGACGTTGGGTGGAACTTCTTAGCGACTATGACTGCGAGATTCGCTACCATCCAGGAAAAGCAAATGTCGTAGCTGACGCCCTAAGCCGAAAGGAACGGGTTAAGCCATTGAGAGTCCGAGCTTTGGTAATGACTATACAGTCAAACCTAAACTCTCAAGTCCGAGAGGCACAAGAAGAGGCAGTCAAGGAGGATAATCTGCTGAATGAAGCATTGAGAGGCATGGATAAGCAGTTTGAAATTAAGTCAGATGGATGCTGATACTTCATGGGCAGAATTTGGTTACCGAAGTTTGGAGGCGTAAGGAAACTGGTCATGGATGAAGGGCACAAAACAAGATATGCTATTCATCCAGGGTCGGACAAGATGTATCACGACTTGAAGGGATCATACTGGTGGCCAAACATGAAGGCTGACATTGCTACTTATGTCAGCAAGTGCTTAACATGTTTAAAAGTTAAGGCTGAGCATCAAAGGCCGTCAGGATTGCTAGTCCAGCCAGAGATACCCCAATGGAAGTGGGAAAATGTCACCATGGATTTTATCACCAAGTTGCCAAAGACTTCTGGAGGTTATGACACCATCTGGGTGATCGTGGATTGGCTGACCAAGACCGCACACTTCCTGCCAATCAAGGAGACTGACAAGATGGATAAGTTAACACGAACCTATCTTAAGGAGGTCGTCTCAAGGCATGGGGTACCAGTATCCATTATATCAGACAGAGACAGTCGATTTACGTCAAGGTTCTGGCAATCATTGCAAGAAGCACTAGGAACGCGTCTGGATATGAGTACAGCCTATCACCCGCAAACGGACGGTCAGAGTGAAAGAACGATTCAAACATTGGAAGATATGCTAAGGGCATGTGTCATCGAATTTGGAAAAAGTTGGGACAGACACCTGCCATTAGTCGAGTTTTCTTATAACAACAGTTACCACTCGAGCATTAAGACCGCCCCATTCGAAGCACTCTATGGACGATAGTGTCGATCACCTCTTTGTTGGGCTGAAGTAGGGGATAGTCAGATTACTGGACCTGAGATCATCCAGGAAACTACAGAGAAGATAGCCCAGATTCGGAACCGATTGAAGATTGCGCGGGATCGACAGAAGAGTTATGCAGACATCCGACGGAAGGATTTGGAATTCCAAGAGGGAGATCAAGTGATGCTGAAAGTCTCGCCTTGGAAAGGCGTAATCCGTTTCGGAAAACGAGGAAAACTCAATCCTCGTTATATCGGGCCATTCAAAATCACCAGAAGAATTGGCCCGGTAGCTTACAGACTCGATCTACCCCCGGAGCTTAGTAACGTTCATAATACCTTCCACGTATCCAATCTTAAGAAATGTCTGGCGGATGAATCACTCGTGATACCCATGGACGAGCTGGAGATAGACGATAAGTTGAATTTCATTGAGCAACCGGTGGAAATAATGAACCGAGAAGTCAAGAAACTCAAGCACAGTCGAATTCCAATAATAAAGGTCCGATGGAACTCTAAACGAGGTCCTGAGTTTACTTGGGAACGCGAAGATCAATTCCGAGAGAAGTACCCCCAGCTGTTCTCAAAAGTCCAAGCAGAGGAGAACACGAGCTAATTTCGGGACGAAATTCCTTCAACAGGGGGAGACTGTAACAACTGGCCTAAAAATATAAGGTATGAAAGTCAAAATTAAACTAAATATAAAACTCGGATAATGAAGTTATAAACTCGAATGAACTTATATGAATCTCGAATCATATAATCAATAAACTCGAATGGTGTTGTATGAATCTCGATGAAAGAAGTAATAAACTCGAATAATGATATAATGAAACTCGATTAAGTGAAGACCTAACTCGAATGACACTTTGATGAAACTCGAATAAAGAAAGGATTTTCTCGGATGATGCTGTATAAAACTCGAATGATGAAGATACAAATCTCGATTTCTAAGGGATGAAACTCGAATAAAGAAACATAAAACTCGAATAAAACTACATAAAACTCGAACAGTTAAACAAAGAAACTCGATTAAAGAAGCAAGAAACTCGGGCATTATGTTATAAAACTCGATTGACACAACAACAAACTCGATTCACACTTGAATCGAGTTTAACATCCCAGAAAAATTTTCTAAGTACGTATATATATATACAGTAATAATAAATGCTGTCACCTTTTCGTGCACACTTTTGTACTTTTATTAATATAAAATATGAAAACCCATACTACTTATCACTCTAAAAAGTAAGTTGTCCTTTAAAGGACAACTAGCTTGTACATTTGTATTATTTTAATAATAAACAACATGCAACAAACAGTTATGAAATCGGCCACACCTTTTTGTCCAACACTCAACCGAAAACACCTTTTCTTTTCATCATTTCACTAAATATTAATTAGTTTATCATTATTTTTAATAACCTTTTTTCTTCTATAAATAGAAGACAAAACCCATTTCACAAAAACACACCAACATACCTATTCTCTCAAAGAAAGAAAAATCGGCCAACCATATTGATTTCAAGTGTTCTTCCACTTTTGTAAGTTTTTCTTATATACTTTATTTTTCCACCTTAAAAATTTATAAAACATGAAAAATTAAATATATTTACTAAAAATATAATATTTTTCATTTACAATTCGGTTTTTCATAATACTCGTGAAAATTTTCCATGCAAAATATATGAATACCCTTTTCATAATGATGCACATGCTCGTATATATATGTATGCATTTTCGTATATATATATATATATATATGTACATATATACGTGAGTATGCATGCATGCAAACCATTTTAGAAATAAATATCCATAAATCGATACTCACGTATAAAATCCCACAAAATTATTCATACATCACAAGTACATAAAAATAATTCCGAAGTACTCAAACACGTATTATGATGATATTGACCCGAACTCGTAAAAATATTAGGACGAGTCTCAACTATACAATCAAGTGTTCAACTCAGATCCAAAAATATCATCAAAAATCAACAAGGTGAGTCTTCATAGTCCCATTTTTCCATTATTATGTTTTGGGATGAAATACATGCTTCGTTTTTATATGGACACAAAAACTTCTCGATTCTATTATGTATTACATATGTGATTTCCGCCCTTATATCATGAAATCGTTAGTTGCATTTGTTTGCAAGCGCGAATATATTGTGGATAGATCTATTGGGAGTCATGTCCCCCACTCGGGTTAGTGGTTTAGCTAACGGCGGGTGCATATATATTCAACTCACGGTATTACGTATGGGAATACTGCTCGGGGCAAAACTCATTCTAATTAAGCTTCGGTGACATGATGGTTTATGTAATACATCTCATGGAATTTATGATTTTATAAATTCAAACGCATCTGATAATGTCCATACAACTGGTCTTTTCGTGTAAACCTATGAACTCACCAACAATTTTGTTGACGTATTTTAGCATGTATTTTCAGGTAATTAAGGCAAGTGTGCCTTCGGATACACCAACTTTTCAAGCTTCCGCATTTCATGGAGTCGCATGCATATTTCGAAACTAACGGAGATTTGACTGCATTATTTTTGGACGCATTAATTATGTATTAGAATCTCTGTATTACGCGAACTTCATTCCTTTCATTCTGTAAAACATTATTACATTTTTAAATTTTAATGATGTAATATTTCGAAAACGTCCATATAGTGGTCGTTCGTTATAATTATGGTTACGCTTCCGCAATCGTCACGACTCGCTGCCAACCAAGGTGGCAGGGTGTGACATTTTTCGTAATGTAATTCATTCTTTCTCAGGTGCAAGTGTGCCATGCGTCTGTGCCATAAAACTGATTCAGTCTCTAAAGCTTTTGATAGTAGACAAATTGGTCCCATCGAAGATTCTGGTTTGTTCATGTCTAGGATGTACAAGTCATTCTTCCTTGTGGCCCTCATCAATATCCACTTTTCAGGAACCTTGAATCACGGTTTTAGCAATAACGCCTCATTATCAGTGAAAAGCACTGAGTTCTTCTTATCACAGATTTGAGATACACTAATGAGATTGTGAACCAGTTTATCAACGTGATAAACTTGATCCAGTTTGATAGTCCCATTATTGACCACTCCAGTACCGGTGATATTTCCTCCTTTATTTCCAGCGAACGATACAAATCCCCTATTCCCTCCCTTGAAGCCTGCGAGTAGACTTCTTTCCCCAGCCATGTGCTTAGAGCAACCACTGTCGACGAACCACTTGTTGTTTGGACCTGTAGTTATCTCCTGCATATTAAAGAAAAGAGGTTAGTTATCACGGGGAACCCAAGCCATGACTGACTTGGTAATACCATTCTCGTCCACGTACTTGAACTCTTTCAAATACCCATCTCTCCTTTCAGGTGACTTGGGTTTTTGATTTAGAGCCTGTTGTGGTGCAGAGTGATTTAAGTTCACTCTCGGCCTTTGTGTAGGCATTTTCTGTGGGAGCTCTTGAATAGTTTCGATTATAAGGCATTTCCGATTGATATCCCTGAGCTCTACCTGGTGTTTGATGTCTTACAGGAGTGTGTGACCTAACCGGAGTGTAAGCTCTTCTAGGTGTAGTACTCTTATAATTTTGTTGTGGTCCTGACCTATATTGATTAGGGACTCTATTTGGTCAATTAGTCCTAATCACTTCGTTGGGTCGACCTGACACAGGCTTTTGTTTCACAGCAGATTTTGGTGTGGCTTGCACAATTTTCTCGGTGTTATGAGAACCACTTGTGCTTGCTACACTTGAAGAAGGTTTATGTTGTTCCGGCTTTCCAGTTTTAGGTGTAGAATCTACCTTCCTATGCGGACAACTAGAAGCAACATGTCCCTTTTCATGAAATCTAAAGCAAGACATTTTGTCAATCGACTTCTTATCCTTTGACTTAGGTGTCTCTCTGGTGTCTAGTTCTTTCGTCTCAACTATAGTGACTAGTTCCTCCTCTTGACCATTAAAGTCAATTTTTGCTTCTCCTACAGGCATATCACTAGAAGATGGCACAAATTTGACCTTCTTAATCTTGACATTTTTACTAGTCACCCTAGCTTCTTTATCCTTAACTGATTCAGACTTAGGTTCAGGTGCTACCTCTGATTCAACTGGTTTTTCAGTTTTCTTCTGAGGCTGAGGTACATATTTATCATTGAAAGGTGGAGGAATCTCATTATATCTTAAACCTACAGGTTTCTTAGACTGAGGCTGTGCATCTAAGATCTTTCCTAGGTTCAGTGATGAGTTCCTAAAGTTTTCCAGTTTACTATTCACCTCGGCTACCTTAACCTTAGATTCAACTACCTCTACCTCTTTGATCTTAAGCTCTTTGGTCAATGCCTCAACATGTTCATACATCAGTTCTATTCTAACACACTGCTCACTCAGTTTGTCTTTCAGAACAATGACATCTTGTGCATCTGCCTTAAGCTTATTCCTAAGGTCTTTATATCTAATAGGCTAGCGTTGTCTGATTTTAAGGATTCATTCTGAGCAGTTATATTTTGATCTTATTCTAGCACTAAGTTTAATCTATCATTAGACTTAGCACACAAAGCACATAAATACGGAAAATAGAGAAGTTAAGAATTAACTTGGCGTGATCTGATTCCACATTGGCCATCTGTGCGGCGAACTCCATAATCGTCTGATCTTCTGACTTTTCTACCAACATAGGACTGATATCATTCTGATTGCTGTCCCCTGCCTTTTCCTCTGCTCCGACACTTCCAGTCTCTGTTACTTCAGCCATAAAGGCTCTAGCGTTGGACTCTGGATGTGTACTCCAGTCATATGTTCCATCGAGCAGTCTATCAAATGTGACATTGGTTTACAGACCAGCTATATTTGCCTGATTGCTCGAACTACCTGGCTGATATCTCCCTCTAGTACTGGTTCTGGTAGTTCTCGACTTTAGGTCTCTGACATTCTCTAGCGAAATGTCCTAACCCTTGGCAGTTGTAACACTTAACTTTGGATTTATCAAACCCAATCTTATTGTTACTGACGTTGAGATTTCTGCCCGTCCTCTTGATGAACCTTTTAACTCGCTGAGTTACCATGGCCAGTTGCCATTGCAGATCCATCTCCTCTAAATCATCAGGGTCCACCTGATCATAATCCTCATCGCATAGCGTAGGATCGTTGATTTTCCCTTGAACGCAGTTGCCATAGGCGGCCACAAATGAAGCCAACAGATTTAGATGGTCTTCAGCTGAATTTGTGCTCATCGGCATCTTTGAATACCCTTGAGATGTAGATGTAGACTGAGTTGGCTTTTTTTTTTCTGGTCTAGAGAACCCTAGAAAGCCCGGCTCACTGTGTCTTCTGCTTCAACCGGAGTCGATGTTTCACCCGAAAAGAAAGCTGTAGCCGTCTTCAAGTCACTTGCCCCTGAAGGTTTGGACTTCCCAAAATACATATCCGGATCCTGTACCTGGTCATAATCCCGTTCCTTCTTCAGCAATTCAAAGTTGTTGGCCCTCAGCGTTCCTATGACATTTTCTAGAGTGAGAGTATAGAACTTGTCTTCATCATGTTTTATTAGCGCCACACACATCTCCCATTTAGCTGGTAAAGCATCTAGAATTTTGACAATCTTCTCTGACTCACTATACTCGACATCGTGGTTGTCTAACTCAGTCAACAAATGAAAGAATCTTGAAATTGTCTCATCCAGCTTTTCGTTCTTCAAAGCTTTGAATATCGCGAGCTGCTGCTTGAGCATTTCCATTCTATTTTTCCTAACCCTGGGATTTCCCTCACACCGTTTCTCCAAAGCATCCCACAATTCTTTTGTTGTGCGTTGATTGCGAAATGTGTGCAGGATCTCCTGAGGTAAAGCCATTCTAATAATCGAGAATGCTCGGTTCTCGGCCTCATACAACTTCTTATCATCATCTTTCATCTTCTGATATGACAAGACACGTTGACGGCTTTCAACCTCGGTTTTAGGTGGAACGTATCCGTCGTCAATACAAATCCACATCCTCATATCATTAAATCTAGCGAAGTCAGCGAACCTATCCTTCCACCAATAATAATCCTCTAATTTCATCAACTTAGGTGAAGAATTTTCCATTCCGACCTCGTGGTCCATCTCAATAAACGTTTGTAAACTTGTCATTGTTTCAAAAATTTTTGTATTTAAAACTTAATTAATTTAATTCGAAATTAATTTAAATTAACTCTTTCGAACCTGAGTAAGTTTGAATTTAATTAATTTCAAACCTGTTTGGAATTAAATTCAAAAATAAGTTTGAACTTCAACTAAAATCGAAATAAATGGCAAATTCGAAGGTCTAAATTCGGATTTAATGAAGATTCGAATTCTGAGCAAATTCGAATTGAAGTAAACTCGAATCAAACCCTAAGGAACTTCGAAAGGAGCGTATTTTCTAACAAACTCGATATTTGAGTAAACCCTAATACCCCCTTGATGTTCGAGCGCCGCAAGTTCGAAAAACGGCTAAAAGTTCGAATATTTCAACTTTTCAAATTAAACCAAAGTTTTTAGGCCTAAAAAGTTTGATTTCGATCAAAAAGATGAACTTTTCTGAACTTTTTCCCGATATCTTACTTGATAAACTCGAAATATATCCAAAAACGTGATTTTGACCTTCCAAAACGTCAAGAAACCACAGATTTTTCTAATGAACACCAAGAACACAACGAACACCTATCGGCTCTGATACCACTTGACAGGTCTGCTCTCTACGGATCTATCTTGACGCGAAACGTTCCAACGAGTGCGGAATCCTCGCTAGCGGCTTGACGGTAAGACCACACACACCGAAACACGGAGACTACCACGGTGATAGACGAACAACTAGAACGTCCCGACACGATGATTCTCTCCAAACGAAACTCTCCAAATGCTAGCAAGTTCGAGATCCCCCTTTTGGTTAAACTCTCCGAAATCTAACAAGTCTCTGCAAAAGTCTAATAATTAATCAAATTAACCCTTAATTATACTGACAGGTTCGACTTTGTCTAGGATAAATTCGAACTTAGGCCCAAGGCCTATTCGAACTTGTCCTCCTAGACAAATTCGAATTTGACCTTTAACTAAACTCGAATCTTATCTTTCAAACTTATGTTTGAACTTATGTTTTATCTTATGTTTCAATTTATCTTTGAGTTTTATGTTTGAACTTATTTTAACGCATTATCCTAAGTTCAAACATACAAACAATCAATATCAAACACACATAATCAAACATATATCAAACACTTGTTAATATTCAATATCAAGTAAATTGACTTACACAAAATGCTATCTATACTTAGACTGCTATCATCACACATGATATACTAACACGGAGATACAAGAAGTTGAAACCGAAGCTGGGACTTTGGTATCATGCTGATGGAGATCTGGAATTGGAGGCGTATACAGATTCAAACTATGGAGGATGTAGCTTGAACCGGAAATCAACAACTGGAGGTTGTCAGTTCCTTGGAGGGAGGCTCGTATCCTGGCAATGCAAGAAACAAACTTCGGTAGCTGTATCAACGTGTGAGGCCGAGTATGTAGCTGTGGGTACTTGCTGTTCACAGGTTCTGTCGATTTAACAACAATTGAGGGATTACGGTTTGACTTATACTCATACTCCCATTAGGATTGATAATCAATCAAATATTGCCATAACAAAAAAATCCAGTTAAACACAGTAAAACTAAGCACATAGACATAAGACATCATTTCATACGTGATTATGCTGAAAAGAACTTGATAAAACTTGTAAAAGTTGCAACGGAAGACAATAATGCGGATCTATTCACAAAAGCATTTGATAATTCACGCTTTGAATAGTTAGTTCAACTAAATGGCATGCGTAATCCGGAGTAACTTGACCTTAGTAGAGTTATTTTCTTTCTTTTAGTAGTAAGTTATTAGTTTAGTTTATCAGTTTATTTTACTTACAAATGAAAAACAAAAGAAAAAAGACCGAAAACCATAAAAATTTTCGAAAAAAGAGAATATTGAAGAATGAAAGAAGTCTTAGAGTCATAGGTTCAAAGTGACGAAAATTAGCACAGTCTAAGAAACTCTAAGTGTTAAGCTTTCACACATAATGCACCTTAAAATATAGGTGATGTACACATTCTTCTCTGATGTGTTGGTAGACATAATACATGAAGGAAATCCTAAAAGCTAATAAAATAATCAAGAAAATGTCATAGCTTCATCAAAATACATCTTAAACAAAGAAAGAAAAGGTTTTGAAAAGTAACGGAAGTCAAAACAAGTCGCTTTGTTGTAAGTGACTATAGACCTGTCACCGCTAATCTGACTAAAACTAGCAAGATAAGTCACTTTGTTGTACGTGAGTACAGATCTGTCACCGCTATCTTACTAACATAAGAGGAACTCTAAGACAAACTAAGATACACTGTTGTATGTAAATACATAACTGTGTTCGTCGTTTGCCTTTTAAAGATAATTTGCAAATACCAAGAAGTCATAATCATTGTGTGTCTGCCTTGATCATAGAAGTATGTCTAAGTATGGGACACGTAAGGTAGTTTATTGATAAATAAAAAAGGCCAAAGGAAATCCCAAAGTGTTGAATGTTTAAAAGGAAAAACATACCAACAATCACCTTGATGTGTATGTCATTGCAAACAATCAAAGGAATAAAAGGATTTCTAAATGTGGAAGTGAAATACTGAAAGTGCGTTTGACACCGCTATCTGATTGAACCTTCTTGGACTATCTCGCAAAATTATTCTGTTAGTATATTTTTATCCTTAAGTTATTTTTTAAATTTAATTTCACTTTATTTAATTTTATTTTATTTAATTTAATTTTATTTTAGGTTAGATTATCTTAAATTTTAATAAATAGGAACAAGGTCAAAGTTACTAGGATGCATTTTTAGTTGGAGAAACAAAATTGCATGATAATCTATTGCTTAGTGTGAATGATTCGCAAGGTTGAAAAAATTCTGTCAAGTGAAAAAGTTGAAAAAGTAGGATTTTATTCAAGAATTTTTAAAATTTTCTATTAAGTTCGAACATCAGCGAAGTTCGAAGATACATTCGAACTTGGTGGAAGTTTGAACTTAAAATAAGTTAGACGTAGTTTGGGTATAAATAGGTCAACAGTATTCATTTAATGCACCTACATTCGAACTTCTTCCTCTCGAACTTAAAACGACGATCTCGAACTTAGATTCGAAATTATCGATTTTCGATGTTGAAGACTGTTTCTCGAAGTTTTTCACTATTCCTCGAACCTATACACTCACTTAGGTGTTTTTGAACCAACAATCACTCAGTAAGTGTACGGTTAGGACCTATTAGTGAATAAAATCGTGCAATTTTTAGTTTTTGTATCACTTAGAACTAGGTGGTTTAAATCACAAGTTTTAGGGTCAAAAACTTCAAATTAATTCTAACAAAACTTGATTAGGACCTATTAGGACTAGATTCAATAGTAAACAAAGTATAAAAAGGTTTAAATCATGTATTTGAAGTTCAAAATAGCCGACTTTGAACTTGTTCATCAGGCTACGAACTTGTTCTTCGTGTTCGAACTTGTCAGGATATCGAACTTGTCAAAAATATCTATAAGTTCAAAGACAGATATGTTCGAATAGAATTCTAGAACTTAAATAAATTCGAAGGTGAAAAGACTGTTCGAACTTAAGTAAGTTCGAAGATGTCCAAATTCGAACTTAATCAAGTTTGAATTTAAACAAGTTCGAATAACTTAAATATTTCAAAATAAATTTCTAACAATATATGTGTTTGAATTGTGTGAAGATATGGGAGATCGAGCATTTTTTAATAAGCATAATATGATTATGATAGTTGACCTTCAACTGCCAGAAGCTCAACCTTATAGGCAAATGATCGAATTTCTGTCACAATCTAGGGTGGCATATGTACTTATGCATAATAAAGCAGATTATCCTGGCGTACGTTAGCCAATTCCTACAGTTGCTGCAAGTGGATTGCACTGTTATACCTACACTTTTACGATTCGGTGGTCGTCCAATTACATTTTCGGCCGATCATCTGCGATCAATTTTGCAATTAGGAACGACAGAGCAAGAGAAAGGTCCAATAGACTTCCCAGCTCCCATAAGGCAGGCGGCCTTCTTACGAATGGGAGTTGCTCAAGATATCATTAAGGAATCTTACTTTAAGAGTGGTCTTATTGGCCAGTGGCGTTATCTGGTGCATGTTATCATGGTATGCTTTGCACCGAAGAAGGCATGATTTGACACAATGATGTCTAAACTTCAATCGGCAATGATATCTCTGGTGTACAACAAGCCGTATAGCTTTTCTGAGATATTTTTCCTGGAGTTTGTGCATCAGATCTCTGCCCCAACCTGTGAAAGATTTCTAATGTATCCGAGATTCATCATGATGATCTTCAGGCATTTTCTGCCAGACTTACCGTCCTTGCCAGAACAGACGTCTGTAGCTGTCATCGATAATCAAATACTATAACGATTGGCGTAGCAAGTAAGGCCGCAAGTGGATCCGTTGTTTGGTTCAGTCATAGATCCTGATTTTATTGCTCCAGAGGGATATGATTGGATAATTGATGCTCCTTAACAACAATCTCCACCACAACAAGCACCGGCACATCAAGCTCCAGATGCTAGGGAAGCTACTCATCCCAGATTAATTGGCACAAACTTTGCAAGAGATCAATAACATCGGGACTCCAGACTGACCAAAGGGCACAAACTTTGCAAGAGATCTTTGAGCAAGGCGTAGCAGCTCAGGAAAATATAGTAGAGCAGCTGGTTAATGATATTTTGGAGCAGCCGGCTGATATGGATGATATTTTCAAAGAAATTGATGAATATCAGACTCATGTAGCTGTGGATGAAGGCTCAGAGGGTCATGAAGAGGCAGAAGGTCATGTAGAGACCGCTTCCAACTCGGAATCAAATTCGACTTCTGAAGAAGTTTTGACAGAAGCAGCCAATCCATCAACATCATTTGGAAGACATGGGTCTGTGCTCGTAGTGAGCAGACGAAAAATGACTCGTCCGACTTTAAGAGACGAAGATGAAAGTGATGAGGATTTTATCTTTGAAGAAGAATCAGTAATTGCAACTCAACAGAGAGTGAAGCGTCAACGCATAAGTCAAGGAGCTCCATCTACTTCTACTGCTATTCCATCCGCCGCAACCACCGCTCCACCCACATCAACTTCGACTCCATCAACTTCTGTTTCATTTACTGAAAATCAACGATTCTCAGAGTTGAATGGTAAAATACATTTCCAGACAATCCAAATCTTTCAGCTCTTACAAGCTGTGAACGAGTTGCAGCAACATAAGTCCAGGTTGCAACAACAGAATGCTCAGCTACATACTCAAGTGGCTACACAACAAGAAACAACGAATGCCCAGCAATCACAAATTCTAACTCTTCAGACCCTGTTTGAGCCAATATTGAAAGATCTTCAAGCTCAGGGGGAGAGTAGTTGTCGTGGCGATGAGTTGAGGGGAGTTCAGAGAGATGGTAATGATGAAGGAGGCGACCCAGATAGTTAAAAGAATAACAGTGAGCTAGCAGATCTTGCACATGAGACTGCTCAGCAAGCTGACCTTCAGGGGGAACCTGCATCATCTGGATCAGGTCAAGAGAGAGGAAATGCTCCCGAAGCATCAGAGTTCATCGAACGTAGATATATATATATATGAGAGCGAAAATCAGAATGTGATAGACATTTATTTGCTTAGCTCTGCAGTTAATGACGAATCAGACTCTGATGCAGCTGACAGGGAGCTATCAAATGAGGAGAAAAGAAGTCGATGGTTTAAGAAAGAAGAAAAGAAGGATGTCTTGGCAGTAAATAATAAGATGAGGCTACCAAGGATAGGCAAACAATCAGGAGGCATTTTCAACTGGTTCTTTGACAGAGAACTGCAACTATTTATTCTAAAAGGAAGAGACGGGTTGTAGTATTTGAGAAGAACACTGGAAGACTTTAATTCCTTGTGAAAGTGTGCAGTGGAATAATTGGCTTGGAAAGAATTGATCAACCTGGGAGACGACCAATATGCTAATGTGTTAGCAAGAATAATCAGAAAAGAAGGTCGGTCTGGAAGGTTCGAAAGGCTTAAGCCAAGGTTTGTGAAGCAGGGACTGCATGCAGGCAGTAGTTTGAATAAGCCTAGTTTTGTAGACTAACGAATATCTTACTAGAAGCTATCATCAAGGGGGAGACTGTTGGTACACCCTGTGTGACGATAACAGTCTAGGTATGTAATAGATTGTCTTTTGTAATAGATCAGGCTTTGTTAAATACATGATGTTTACATTTGCATGATAAGTTCAAAGATAAGTTCAAGAATAAGTTCAAAGATAAGTTCAATCATAAGTTCAAAGGCTATGGTTCGAACTTATCCATACCCAGACGAACTTAGCGAAACTATGTTCGTAGGGTATTGGACAAGTTCGTGGGCTTGGGCCTGAACGAACTTAGTCTGTTAAGTTCGAACTTAGTCTCTATAATTATGTGTTAATCCGTTTTAATTTCAGACTTTTGCAGAAATTCGTAATCAGAGCTTGTAATCGTGCACGTACGAGCTAGAGTGGTTTCAGAGAGTCTTTCGGAGAAATACACGTGTCGGGTCGTCCGTCGTATCGGCTATCATAGTGTTCGTCTCTAGTTTCCGTGTGTGATCGATCTGTTAAACCACTAACAAGGATTTCGCACTCGTTGGACAGTGTTGCGTCAAGATCAGATCCGTGCTAGATGTGACCTTAAAGTTTTCTTAACCTATGGGAGAGGTGTTGACACTTTAGCTGACTGATTTACCTTGACTTCCTCTGACTTTACTGATTCCATACTCTCATCCTAAGGAGTCGGTACATAAAATCTATTGAAAGGTGAGGCACATCTTGATAACCTAGACCGGTCGACTTCTTGGACTGTCTTTGGGAATCTATGATTTTGCCAAAAGTCATGGACAAATTCCTAAAATTTTCAATCTTACTGTTTGCTTTAGCCACCCTAATTGTAGCATCTGTTAATTCTACATCTTTTAGGGAGATCTCTTTGGTTAAAGATTCTAGATGCTCATAAATTAGTTCATTCCTGACACATTGTTCACTTAACTTGTCTTTCAGAACTATCATATATTGAGCATCAGCTTTAAGTTTAGCCCTAAGATCTTCCTTGATGTCTAATAAAATAGCATGATTAGATTATAATGATTGAATTTGAGCAGTCATTGATGAATGTGTCTCTAGTACTAAATTTAGTTGTATCATCCGGCACAAAACCAGGTAGCAACTATGACCTAACCAATATTCATTAACAAATTATAACCTAATCAGTGATCATTAACTATTAATCAAGGTGATTAACAAAGTTCATAAGGAAATTCAACTCAATTAGAATCAATTTTATCGGTGCGATGAATCGGGACCAATTAATCCGATCGATTTACGATATGATGGATTAATTCAACTAAGTACATAATTAAATTATGATCAGTGACACTAATCATACACTAATACACTTACTTAACATAAATGATGCAAGACTAAAACAATTCATTAAAACAATGCATCCAAAAGTATTTATGAAATTACAAAAAACGGGAAATACAAGAACACATTTCTAAATACTTTTATACAAAAAAATAAAAATAAAAATACATTTTAAATACCTATATGGCCGGCCATAGGGAGGACAAAAGGACACTTGATTTATATTTCTTTAAATCTCCATAACCCATCAAAATCGAATCCTCTTTCATTTTATAAAAATCTCACACTCAACCTCCACTTTCACCATCTTTTCAAGATCTTTTCCTCCTCTATAAATAGAGGGTTCCTTCTCATTCATTTCCACACATTCAAAATCCAAAAAGTCTCTCTTTCTCCCTTGTAAAAACCGGCCACAAGGCCCTCACAAAGCCAAAAACTTTCAATTTTTGGTGTTCTTGAAATATTCAAAGTATTCTTGGTGAAACTTTTAAAAAACCAACATTTTACTCATTTTCATTCTTCTAACACATCAAAGTAAGTAAATACTAACTGATAACATCTTGTATTTATGTTTATATATCTCCAGCATAATATATATAATCACCAACAACAACAAGTTTCATAAAAACTCAAGTTTATAAATCACTAGTTTTGTTTTTAAGTTGTTTTCTTCAAATGTGTTTATAAATATATAAACACATCATGAAAGTGTAAATATTATGAAAACAAGTTATATAAATGTGTTATATAACCTTTTATACATGTAGTTTTGAATAAACAACAAGAATCACAAGTTATTTCAAGTTTATGAAATATGGATTTTTCGGCAGAAATATTGCATCGACTTTGAAAAATCATAACCAATTCATAACTTAACCAAATGAGTTGATTCTTGTCTCAAATGTTAGAGCTATGTCTTAACTAAAAATCTAGAAGTTTTCATAATTTATTATGGAGTTTCGAACCCCCAGATATTATTTGGGAACCCGAAAGTTTGACACCTCAAAAATGGCCAACATAGGGTTTTTAACGAATTTTTCCCTAACCTAAACACCTCGAAAAAATGGCCGTTCTTGACTTTAAAAATTATTTGTATATAGTAGTTTAATGTCTAAGAAAACCAAAGCCTAAATCGTTTTGGAACTTAGTCATAAACAGCCTCAAAGTAGGCCGAAAAACATTCAAAAATCCGAAAAATTATATATATATATATATATATATATATATATATATATATATATATATATATATATATATATATATATATATATATATATTTATATATAAACTTGACGTTTTAAGTGGATTTTATTTATAAACTTGTAATGTTGGGTGATTTAAGACATAAAAACCTTTATATATACATATTCTCATATATGGGAGATTATTAAGTCCCTTATATCATTTAGGCTTGGTTAATCACATCCGGATCATCACCCATCAATCAACGCAAATTTGCATTTTACGAACATATTTTGTCATCACACCATCGGTGAGTCTTCATAGCCCCTATTTTCACACCGTTATATTTTGGGGTTGAAATACATGCTACGTTTTCAATGGACACGGAAACTACTCCATTTCTATTATGTATTACACATGTGGTTCCATCAGCCCTCAAATCATGAACCGTTAGTTACATTTATTTGTAAGCGCGAATATATTGTGGATAGATCTATCGAGAGCCACGTCCCCCATTCGGGTTAGTCTTACTGGCTAACGGCGGAATGCATATATATTTAACATTACCGTATTACGTATGGGATTACTAAACAAGGCAAACTCATAATTAAGTTTCGGTTGCATGATGGTTTTATGTAATACATAACATGGAATTTATGATTTTATAAATTCAAACTCAACTGTTGATGTCCATACAAGTCATATTTACATGTAAACCTATGAGCTCACCAACAATTTTTGTTGACGTATTTTAGCGTGTATTTTCATGAAATTAAGGCAAGTGCATTGCACCGGAAGTAATTTCAAGGCTTCCGAACATATGACGTCGCATTAATTTTCAAACTCTCGGAGATTTATTTGAATTATTTTTGTCAATTTAATTATGTATTTAAATCACTGTAATTTGCGAACTAATTACGCTTTATGTCGGTCATGTAAAACAATATTTATGTTCGAAGTCAAATTGATGTATTTTTTAAAACGACCATATAGTGGTCGTTCACTTGATTATGGTTACGCTTCCGCGACGTCACGCCTCATTGCCAACCGGGGTAACGGGATGTGACAGATTGGTATCAGAGCCACAGTTATAGTGAACTAGGTTGCATTATTACCCTAGACTATAACTTTTACAAAAACTAAACTTTCTTACTTCAACAACTGTGAACATATATAGGGACCCTAATGACAGAAGCATGTAAAACAATACGGTTATTATCCTCTTTGACTTTGAGGATGAATACTCACCCATGGAACAAGGAAGCCAAGGTGACACTGAGGTGTACATTGGATCGGAGACCCACCCAGACCCAATCAATGACGACATAAAGGACCCGTCAGAACAAGAGGAGGGCAACTGTGGCCCTGCAAAACAAATTGCACCACCATCACCATCACGTGTTCCATCCTACACCCTATTCAGAAGCCAACCCAATGGACCATTGAGTAAGTTCACCCCTAGGAAAAGGGTGTGACTGGCACAACGGGAGTCTATCCCGGTACCTGCCCATCAGCCAATCCCGCCGCAACAGCAACGGATGAACGTAAGACAGTGGGGATGGATGCCTCACACTCTCCAAGAATGGAGAAACAAGGGATCCCAAGCCAGTTAGGAACACCATCTTCTTCTCATGTACCGACACTTATCCAGGAACCTACGCAACGAACGGTGCCTCTGTTGGTGGCAAGGGCCGCTAGACACGACCTTCAATTCTGACAAATCCACCAGGAGGTCGGTGAGATCTCTGCAAGGATTAAACAGGAGACAATACAAACCACCAATATACCTTGGGCCAAGCAGAATACCCAAGTGATTCAACAACACGGAATCGACGAATTGTGACAGCGCCAAGCAGAGCGCAAAGCCCGCAATGCAGAACTAACCTAACGACTTAACGCTCTGGAGTACGAGAAAACCCTGGAGGCATCTCATACTTAGTACCCTTATACCATTATATAGTATTTCTCTAGGTTTTACTATCGGATGTATGTTTAGGTATGTAAGGTTTGAAATTTTATCGGAAAAATCCCGACCATATACAAAGATTAGGTATTAAGAACTTAATGAAGAATTAAGTTTTAACTACAACTCTGTGTATGAGGAAATAAAGCTATGACTATCTGCCTAAGAAATTTCAAACACATAGATCTATCCCCTTACCGCATTAGATACACTTACGCATTTCTACTATTTGATACCTGTGTTGATAGGAGTTTTATAGTTTAATGAACAGATAAATGTCATTCTTATGCCATTCAGTGCCACTTATGCTATTGAGGTTGATGACAGTAAGACTGTAGGTCCCAAAATGTTTCCCTAGTGTATTGTTCTAAGCTGTAGAGGGGGGGGGGGGGGGGGTGAATACAACTATTTAAAAACTCAACACTCTTTTCTCAATGTTTGTGTATATTATAAACAAGTGTTAATTAAAAACAAGCTTGACTGCAGAAAGGTTCAAGCTGAGATGACAGATACAATGACTACACTCACTTAGATGCACTCACTGATTATACAAGACTCAGATGGACAAACACACGTACTGTTCTATTCAAGCAGACTTGCATGCATGAAAAACACACTTTAATGCATGATCTGATTTCACACTCTTGGATATCTCACCATCCTTATAAGCTTCCTTTTATACTCTAACTGAGAATCTCAGTAAAGCTTCTTCATTGGACAGATGAGATAGTGGAAAGTCTTTACAAAAAGACAAGACACCTTTTCTACACATTCTGATAAACCAGATTTGTCTTCATATGGCAGAATCTTTGTCTTTTTCTGTTTGTCACTGTTGCATAAGGCTTTAACCAAAAGAGGAATGTCAACTTTGCATCTTTCTTCTTTTGCTAAGGCCATTTTGATATAAGAAAAGGTTTGTCACCCTTTTCAGATATCCGTTTGTCTTCATGTAACAGAACAGCGTAGGCAGGCTGTGCAGTTTCTGTTTTCCACTTTGTCTTCGACTTGTAAACTGATCTTGTAGCCAAAAACAATACATGAGGACTTGGAAACAGATTCCATAAAGTGTTTAGCCTGTTCACAAAGAACAGAACACTTAGAATCTGTCCAAGCTGCTCAACAGAACAGAGCTGCGTAGACAGTTTATGTCCAGCCTGTTCAGCATACAGAACAACTTGGACAATCTGCCTTTGTTGCAACGAATGCAAAAGGGTAAACAGCTTTGGGCGGATATTGCAAATCACTTTTCAGGTTTCAATAAGGCATAAACAGGCCTTAAATTATACCTTCAAGTGCATCAAATAGGTTTGATTAAAAAATCTCACCCTGAGATGTAGAGCAGGTTTGACTGAGGCCTTTTTGTGCCTAACAATATCCCCCTATTTGCAATAATCAGTTTGAGCTGATTTAATCAATAATCACGATACAGTTTACAATGCATCTTGCTGAAATAAAATTACAACATTAAAGTAAAGTAAAAGAGCAGTTTATATGTACTGGTTTTTTATTACATAAACAACATATGTTTTTACAGAAGTATAACTAATGTACTAATGTATATTACAACTGATGTAAATAAAAGTTACAACTGATGCAACTGAGTACAACTAATGTACAAGAAAATTCAACATTTTGGACTGTTGATGTTGGGAGCAGATAACGGTAAGCCTGTCCAACAGATGGACATCTTCCATTCTTTACCTACTCAGACAGTAGGTGGACTTCATGACAGTGGTGGTGGTCCTTCAAACATTTTCTCAATCTCCTCTCTTGTTTCCTCCAGATCTTGAATAACTCTGAGAAACATAAAGTTGGGATGTTGAAGCTCCCCTATATCATAGAATCCTTTAAGCTGAGCCCAGATGGCTGCTCTCCACTTACTGGATTGCCTGAAGGAGTTTGCAAGTCTGAATGCCTCAAGCTGTTTGAGACCTACTCTGTGAAGATCTGATGCTCTTTAAAAGCATTTCTTCTGTGTCAAGGGATCCACAAAAAATGCCTCCAGCTCAGAATCCTTTCTATTCCTCTTGGCCTTAATTTTAGGGTAAGTCACAGAGACACCCTCACTTACTTCTTTTGGGATCACGCCAAGGTCTTTCACTCTCTCCATCAGCTTCTTAACATATGCCCTGATAGTCTTAGCCGTTTCAGACTTAGACTGGCTCAAGGCAACTGCCAGCTAAACTCATTCCCTGTACTCCATTTGTGCAACATCAGTGTAGTCGTATGATTCCAGTTGAGGGCCTGTAGCACCCACTCTGGTTATTTGCAGTTTCCACTGTTTGCCTTTTCTTGATGTGGGGACAGCTTTGACAATTGCTTCCTTGTCTAGCCTTCTTTCTTCTACATCAGAAAATTTCTTCCTTGCCAAGTTGTCAAAGTGCATCTGAGCTCTTGCAGAGGATGCTTGTTTGGATTTGGTCACAGAGACTAGAGCACCCTTTTCCTGTTCAACTTCCTTTTCACCAGCTGATTCTTTAGTAGCTTCCAGTAGTTTCCTTTGCACATCCAAAGAGGGCATTTTGATTTTGCTTGCCTCTTGAAGTGCAAAGGACCTGGAAGCTTTGGTAGAGGCTTCTTCTTTTCTTATCTTTTCCAGGGTTTTGAGTTGTTCATCTCTGAACTCATAATACTTTCCATGGGAAGACCCATTTCCTTAGCCCTGGCTTTGTTAAACTTTAGCTCCGCTGCTTTTTAGCGGTCAGGGTCAAAAGCTGCTTTTCCCTTTCCTTTGGCTGTTGTAGTTTGAACAGCCTCAGGAGTTTCTTCCTCTTCTTCTTCTTCTTCTTCTTCTTCCAAGATCAGATGACTCCTTCTGCTTGGCCTGTCCTCAGGAATGGATTCCTCCCCCTTAGATTGTGCAGGGTTTGGAGATCCATCCTGAGAAGGCTGAGCAGTTTCAGGTTGATGAGAGACACCTTTAACTAGACCTGTACCTGTTACAGATGCACTTGCTGTTTGACCAGTAGATGCTGATTTCTCCTTAGGAGAAGAGGTTATCTCCCCCTTAGACTTTGTCTTCGAGGCAGACAACTTCTCCACCTTTTAAGGAGATGGACCACCACCTTCAACAACTGGTCTTCCGGAAGAAACGAATTCAGCAGGCTTGGCAGCAGTTTTGGCAGCAGGCTTGGGACCAACCAGGCTATTCACTAAGAAATCCAGATTGTCCTTCACCTCTGCAAGTTGGGAAAGACAGGTTTGAAGAGAGGATGATTGTGAATCAGCAAAAAAGAGGTCAGCTTAAGAATGTTTTCTCTATCAGAAGCTGTGAATAGCAGACTTTGAAGCTGTGCAAGATGTAACTCAAGAGAGTCCTGCACATCAGCTAGGTTTGCTGACACAGAATTTGATAGAGAGACGATTAGAGTGTTTAGGCTGGCCAATGTGGTAGGAAGGGTAGTTTTGCAAGTTGTGAGGAGAGTGGACAGCTGTTAGGATATGGCTGTCATAGAGGACACGAAGTCCTATTGGTGTGAAAGAATGGAGGAAAGGGATGTGGAGATATTTTGCAGCTGTGCAGTAAGTGCAAGCAGCTGTGAGGAGTGGTCAGTTGGAGTAGTGGAGGGAAAGGAATTCTTGAACAGATCAAAGAATCCTTTGAGCTATTCAAACACAGAGTCTGAAATTAGAAAGGGTAGAGAAGACATGGAATTTTCTAAAGAGCCAACTTTGTTGGTTAGCAAGGAAAGCTGATCCTTCAAAGGCAGATCTTTAGGGATGGAGGAGTAGGGGTAGATTTTTTGGATCGAGTGGATGGTGACGAATGAGATGATGATGATGAGGTAGGTGTTTGGGGATGTGATGGAGAGGGAAGGGGGACATTGGATAGAAGTTCCATAGCCTGGGCAAAAGTAATATGGCACAGGTTGGAAGGGTCAAAGGGTCCCTCAGCAGTGGCTGTAGCTGCTTCATCAGGAGAAGGGGTAGAGGATGGAAGCCTTTCAGATGCTTCTTGTGTTGCAGCACCTTCATTAAGGCCAGGGGTTGTTCCCTCTGCAGCACCTTGGTTTAAAGGTACCTCATCATGGGGAGATGGGATTAGCATTTCAACATCAGCAGTGGTGAAACCTGCTGATGGAGTTTGCATGACATGAGCAGCCTCACCAGAGGGATGGTATGATCCCTGAGGTTTATCAGCTTGGGTGGTTGGTCCTTCAGCAACTGTTTGGTGTAGAACAACTGCATCATAAGGAGCAGAAGTTTGAGGCTGATGTACTGGATGGTGTAATCTAGCAGGTTTACCACCTCGTGCAGACTCAGAGTGTGAGGAAGTATGAAGTGGGGACTGTGTGGACTCAGTGTGCAGTGGAGAGAACTCTGGTCTTTCAATATTCTCAGCCTGTTGGGAGGCTGGAAAAGTTGAGGTGGCTGTCTCCATATGTACAACTGGTTCCTGTTGAGAGGAACAAGAGGGTCTAGGCTGACTCTGGGTTGACTCTTGTTGGAGTGAAGCAGGCTCTAAGGGTGCTAAACCTTCTCCCAAAATAAGAGAGGCAGCACGGTGTGCTTCTTTTTTAGCTGAACCCTGTTGAGAGGGAACAAAGGGGCTGGGTTTTTTTTTTTTTGTTTTGGCTGTTGGTTTCTTTTTGGCAAGGGATATTCGTTGGTATGATTTTAGAGATGAGGTGGATGATGGATGTTGTGGAGAAGAGATGAGGGGTTCTGATTGGACTGGTTTTGAGACTGGGTCAGTAACAGGTGGGTTAGCCTATTCCATAGTCTCAGGTGCCACAAAGGCACCAGCCACAGAGGCTTCAGGTTCGACAAATGAACCCGGGTGAGAAGCCTGCTCCCCTCAGCCACAGAGGCTGATGGTGCAGACTTAGACTTGGCTGTTTTGGTTTTCTTTTGGACAGACCCAGCTTCAGTCGTTTCCTGGGTCCTCTTAACAAACTTGACCCTGGATTTGGATTTTCCTTTGGGAGCAGCTTCTGGATCCTTTGCGAGATCTTGAGTGTAGAAAACTCATTTGGGAGATCTTGAGTGTAGAAAACTCTATTTCCTATGACAGGAGTAGCAGCAGTACGAAGTAAAGGCTGAGAATTATACAGTTGCTCACCACAGATGTGCTTGAAGATGAGGCTCAAAAACCTGGGAAAACGAACAGCAGCTGGACGTGTCTCCTGCTGCCCCAGATTCCTCAAGTTCATGAAAATCCATCTGGTCATGTTGATTGTAGTCCCATCCACAAGCTGTAGGACTATAGGAATCTCATCACGGCTTAGTTGGTCAAAGGAACCAACCTTACTGCTGAAGCACATCACCATAGAGGCAAATAGGAAACTGTAGGTTGGAGACAAATCCTTCCTAAACAGTGTGGCCCTAACTTTGGGTTCTACTAAACCACAGAAGCGTAGCAGATTGCCCATCCGGTCATTTTTGAGCCTATGGCTGATCATAGGGTTGAGCAACTGGAAGATGAAGGACCGCCCTGATTAGACCAGTAGTGATCTGAATGGTTTGAGTCCCATTGAGAATTGTTCCCTTGACGACTTTGGTATCTGGGTTGTAGGCACAGGTGTACTAGAACTCATACACCATTTCCTGGTACAGGATACCAGGAGTGGCAGTCATGGCATAGTTCGGGGGGTGAACTTTCAGAAATTCCACCATTTCTTCGTAGCCTTTCCCAACATAATTTTTTGGGATGGTTAGGTTAGCAAGGTAGTTGGTGGGTTTCAGGGTTAGCATTGTGGTGACAGAGGAATGTTTATGAACATCAGCACCAACAAATACTGGTAGAAAGGGGTTATTTCGGTGAGCCATTTGAGAAGTAGTGAAGGTAGTAGTACTGGACACTTAGTCGAGTTTTTAGGGTTCTTTGGAAGTTATGGAAGTAGTGAGGAAGACGAAGATGAAACAGTATGGGGTATTTATAGGATTTGAATGTGAGTGGGTATGAGAGAGAAACATTTTGGGCGGTTGATTTGAAATGTTTTTTTGAACGGACAACGGAACGGTTGTCCATGTCAGAACGGTTGTCAGACCACTTGAGCCCTTTTTTATTCACTAACACACGTAAACACACATTATCTGCAGTAATTAAGTTAAATAGAAACGAAAAATAAGTAACTTAATTGTGAAGAAAGGTAATTAAAACTGATGTTCTAAGCTGTTGATCAAACCTGTGATGAGCAGGGTCATCACAAGCTGTTCACTTTTCAAGCTGTTCATTCAACCTGTTCAGCTATGTGAGAACAGGTTGCGTTCAATAGCTGATCAGGTTACAAGATAATGTCTTTTATGACAAATTGAGATAGTGAGCAGGTTAGAGGTTTGATCATCAGACCAGGTTTGACTTGAAAGTTGTTATTGTCAAGCCTGTTATATGCACAAGCTGTTCAAGTTTTTAAGAATTTGGCTAAGTGTAGAACATGCATAGCCTGTTCTGCCTAAGCTGTTCTAAGAGACATGACTAGTGTGAGACATATAATAAGTTAGAAAATTTAGGAAACTTAGTCATTTTTATTTAACATGCCTAGCGTGCTGACAAGACAATTAAACCTGTTTTCATCAAGAGGCTTGGTGAAAATGTCTGCAAGCTGTTCATCTGTGGAAATAAAACTTACCTCCACATTACCTTTCTGGATGTGATCCCTTATGAAGTGATGTCTGACCTCAATATGCTTTGTTCTGGAATGAAATCCTGGATTGATGGAGATAGCTATGGCACTTGTATTATCACACAGAATAGGAGTTTTCCTGTATACGAGTCCATAGTCTTCAAGTTGATGCTGCATCCATAGAATTTGCCCACAGCAGCTTTCAGCAGCAATGTATTCAGCTTCAGCAGTAGAAGTGGAAACCGAGTTCTGCTTCTTGATACACCAACTTATCAAGTTACCACCAAGGAGTTGACATCCACCTGTTGTGCTTTTCCTATCTAGCCTGCAACCTGCAAAATCAGAATCTGAATAGCCTGTTAGCTCAAGGCTTGAGTCATTGGGATACCAAAGACCCAAACCTAGTGTACCCTTAAGGTATCAGAAGATTCTTTTCACAGCAGCTAGATGTGATTCTTTAGAATCAGCTTGAAATCTAGCACACAAACAGGTTGCAAACATAATATCAGGTCTACTAGCAGTTATATACAGCAAGCTCCCAATCATGCCTCTGTAAGCTGTTACTGAAACAGCTTTGCCACTGGCATCTGCATCCAACTTTACATTGGTTGCCATTGGGGTTTCGATAGGAGAACTTTTATCAAATTTAAACTTTTTCAAAAGATCTAAAGTATACTTTCTTTGATTTATAAAGATTCCATTTGAGGTTTGTTTAACCTGTAATCCTAGAAGGAAAGTTAGTTCCCCCATCATACTCATTTCATACTTAGATTTCATTAGTAGTGAAAAATTCTTGCATAACTACTCATTAGTAGAACCAAATATTATGTCATCCACCTAAATTTGAACAAGCATAGTATCAGACTTCACCGTCTTTATGAACAAAGTGGTATCCACTTTACCTTTTGAATAACCATTGCTCATAAGGAAATCAGTAAGAGTGTCATACCAGGCTCTAGGGGCTTGTTTTAGACCATAGAGAGCTTTGTCTAACTTATAGACAAAACCTGGATGATGTTCATTTTCAAAACCTGGAGGCTGCTTGACATAGACTTCTTCTTGCAGCTTACCATTCAAAAATGCACTCTTCACATCCATTTGAAATACCTTCATGCTCTTATGAGCAGCGTAGGCTAGAAACAAACTAATTGCTTCTATCCTGGCCACGGGAGCTAATGTTTCATCATAGTCTATACCTTCCTCCTGTCTATAGCCTTGAGCAACTAGTCTTGCCTTATTTCTAATGACATGACCTTGCTCATCCATCTTGTTCCTGAAAACCCATTTGGTGCCAATTATAGTTTTTCATTTAGGAGCAGGGACCAGCTTCCATACTTTGTTTCTCTCAAACTGATTGAGTTCTTCATGAATGGCAGTGATCCAATTGGCATCTTTAAGTGCTTCATCCACTTTCTTTGGCTCCATCAGGGACACAAAGCTAGAGAACATACAGAAGTTCCCTAAGCTGTCCCATCTTGTTTGCACCCCTTTGTTTATGTCACCAATTATTTGATCATTGGGGTGACACCTGATCCACTTAGGATCTTGTTTCAATGAGGATTCTTCTGAGTTGTTTTCATCTTCAACAGGTCCTGTTGAGCAGCTCTCAAGATTTTCAGACACACTGATATCTTGAGCCTGTTCATATGTTGAGCATGACTCTTCATTGTTGAACATATCAGTAGAGGATCCAGAAAATCAGCATTGATTGGTTCAGGACATGAAGTTGTAATTAAGTCGGTACACTTATTCACACATTGTGTATCAACATAATCATCATCATGCCCATCATTGTTCGCAGGTTCCACTCTGGATTTAGTGGAAGCTTTTAAGTCCTTCTCTTCACCGTTGGAATGCATGAGATCATCAAAGCTGAATTCTCCTGAAACTGATTCAGGAACAACTTTGGTTGAGGCACTCCTGGACTCCTCAAAGGTGACACTGATAGATTCATCTATCACCTTTCTCTTGTTGTTGTATACTCTGTAGGCTTTAGAGATAGCAGAATATCCATCAAACACACCTTCATCAGCTTTGGGTTCAAACTTTGTCCCTTTGATTCAGAATGAAGCAGGGAAATCCAAACACATGGAAGTAGCTAATGTTTGGCCTCCTCCCTTAGAGCAGCTCATAGGGAGTCTTGTTGAATCTTTTCACCACCAAGGATCTGTTTTGGGTGAAGCAGGCAGTGTTGACAGCTTCAGCCCAGAATGATGAAGGTTAACCAGATGCACACAGCATGGTTCTAGCAGCTTCAATGAGGGTTCTGTTTCTCCTTTCAGCAACTCCATTTTGTTGTGGAGTTCTTACTGCTGAAAAGTTTTGTGAAATCCCTCTTTCTTCACAGATGTCCTTAAGAGTACTGTTTCTTGACTCAGTACCATGATCACTTCTAAGCTGCTTTACTTGAGCAGAGATTAGCATTTCCATCTTCTTTATAAATCCAATGATTTCTCTAGCAGCCTCTCCTTTGCTCTTCAGAAAGATCACCCATGTAAAGCTGGAGAACTCATCAACCATTACTAGAGTGTATCTTCTTCCTCCTAGACATGGGACACTGACTGGTCCAAACAAGTCCATGTGGATTAAGAAGAGAGGAGTATCAATCGAAAAATTATGCTTGGATTCAAAAGATGATTTTCTCTGCTTGCCTTTTTCACAAGCTGTGCAGAGTTTATTCTTAACAAAAGTTATAGAAGGCAAACCTGTTACCAACTCTTTCTTACAGAGTTTGTTGATATTCTTGAAGTTCAGGTGTGACAGCCTTCTACGCCATAACCAGTAAAGGTCTGCATTGGTTCTTGTGAGAAAGCAGGTTTCAGTTGTGGATCAGCAGACATGTCCACAACATATACACCTTTCTTTCGTTGAGCACACATCACAACTTTTCTTTGGGGATCCAATATCTAACCCAAGTGGTCATCAAAGTTAACCTTGTAGCCAGCATCACACAGTTGACTTATGCTAACATGATTATGTTTCAGCCCAACCACATAGGCTACCCTTTTGAACACTGCAGCACCAGCTTGAAGAGTTCCATATCCTTCTGTGGATCCCTGTACATTGTCACCAAAGGTGACTTTTAGCCCTTTTTCAGGCCTGAGATCACTCAGCAGGTCCTTGCAACCTGTCATGTGTCCTGAGCAGCCACTGTCCACGTACCAAACCTGGGATGGTTCTTTGTCCTGCAGAGTGTCATAGGAAAACATTAGTTACCTTTAGGGGAACTCATCATAGTGATGAGTTCTCCTACTTCATCAGCATTTGTTGATGGGCTAGTGATATCCACACTAATATTTCCTATTTGAATGCTATCAGTTTGGATACCACTGTCATTGACTAAGTTACTTCCAACACTGCTTGTTTTAGCAACGATGGAACTAGCAGAGTCAACAGGCCTCATGTCCTCAGTTTCAGGACAGTCTATGGCCATGTGTGTCTTCTTCCCACATTTATAGCATTTTCTCTTTTTAGCCTTTTTGGAAGAAGAACTTTCAGAAACATATTCTGAATTGTTTTTGTTGATTCTGTCAGCGGGTTTACCAAACTGATTACTATTCTTAGATGAATCAGCAGTTTGGGTGGAAGGCACAATAGCAACAACTTTTCCTGTTTCTTCTTTCCTCTTTTTGGCAAGCTTGATTTGTTTTTGACCTTCCATAGGTTTGGAAAACTTATTCCCAGACTTCTAAGGTTGAGCAATGGCTTTGCCTTTGCCCTTACTGAGATGTGATTGATGTTGCCTATCAACATGATCACTGCTTTTGGTCCTGAAAGACTTACCTTCATTTATAACCAATTTTCCACTATGATTTAAAAACTTATTTGAAACCACATCAGATTTGCTTTCAACATGAGACTTACCCCTGTTGAATGCAGGCTGCTTACCTTTTGAAAACTTTTTTCTCAAAATGTTTAGCATCAAAAGGATTAACGGGTCTCTTACCATCAGCTTTGGACCCAGAGCCTGTTTTGTCAACAGGTCTAGTGTCCATGGATGCAGTTTGAGCATGTTTTCCTTTCTTCTGCTTGTGTGACGCAGAGCACTTAGCAGGCTGATTTGATGGAGAACACATTCCATCATCAACTTTTGGGGCTTTTTCACACAAGCTGTAAGTAATTTGAGGCCTGACAAACCAGTTTGTTGAGACTAGCTTACCATTTACTTTCTGGATGAAAGTGTTGGGAAGCTCACCAAGAGTGGATAAGTCATCTTTCAGATTATTAATCTCAACAATAGAAGCTGCTTTGTCAAGATCCCCTCCAAGATAGGCTTGGATTTGTGCAGGGATCTGTTGACTGATACAATGGCTGACTTTTTGTGCAGATTGGCACCAAAAGTCAACTATCTTTTGAAGCTTTGCATGTTTTACATCTGTCTCTCTCTTTTCTTCCAGTAAAATGGAGTTGATGTGTTTTAATTCAACAAGCTCAGTTTCCAACTTATGGAAGCTGTCCAGTTTACTGGATCTTGTGTCAAGATTAGTTTTAAGCTTAGAGATTTCAGACAGTAAATGATTGTGCTTCTCAACAGCAGCTTTTAAATCAACAAGCATATATTCAAACATTTTTACTTTTTCTTCAGAACTGTAAGCCATAATGTTTTGTACCTAGTACATCATTGTGGGGTTCCAGTTCTCTAAGCTGCTGAAGGCTTCAGCTTCAGCCAAATCACGTTTGAAGTTGCTTGTTGATGGGACGTCAGTGTTGGCTATCAGACAGTTGTTGTCTTCTTCATATGAGGATGAATCAGACTCCTCCCAATCACATGTCTCAGCCAGAATCCCTTTTGCTTGTTGGAAGCCACTGAGTTTTCCAACTATTTCAGCTTAGCCATGGCCATAAGGTACTTAACCCTGTAGCCATCGTCCCTGTTAGTCTTGAATGGTTTGGATGACTGACCAACAGCTTTTGACACATAGTCAGCAGCTATATGGCCAGTCTTGCCACATTTGAAGCACTCAGCCTTAGATTTATCAAATGCCTTCTTTTTGAAAGCATTTGAGTTCCCCTGCAGCATTTTTCTTCCAAACCTTTTGTTGTTGAACCTTTTGACAAGCATTGCAATCATTTGCTCATCATCAAGTGCAGCAAGATCTGCACTGTCTTCCTCATCAGACATTTCTTCCCTTTCATCATCAGCCTGTTGATCAGGTTGTGTGAACACATCACACGTGCCCAACAGGTTGTCTCACGTGGCCACTAAGGCAGCACCTCTCTTAGACATCTCCAAGGCATTTCTTTTTTGTTGCCTTGACTTCTCATCATTCAGTAAAGATCCATATAAGTTTACAAGATTCATACCTTTGATGGTACCTGAATTTGTTAAAATGGTAGAAAAATAGTTCCACTCTTCAGGCAGGATGTCCAAGAACTTGTTCACCAGAGTTAGGTTGTCCTTTGTGATCCCAACAGCTTTTAGATCATTAACAAGAGCAGTAAACCTGGTGTAGGTTTCTATGAGTGACTCCTTTGATTTTGCAATGAAGTGTTCATACTGTCTAACACGATTGTTAATCCTGTTATCTAGTGTGATTGTGGGACCATCATAGACGGTACACAAAGTATCCCACATCTCCTTTGCAGTCTTCATCTTCTCAACCTATTTGAACACATCATCAGGCAGAGAGATGACCAGGTTATTCCTGGCTTTCGCATCCAGAGCAACCAATCTTTTGTCTTCATCAGACCATTGAGCTTTGGCCTTCTCAAAGGTTCTGATTTCAGGGGCAGCTCCTTCAACAGCAGGAGTAATGGTAGTAACAGAAGTTGGCACATAGGGCCTTCCATTACTATCTCTGGTAGTTGTACATCCAGATTCTCTAAATAGAGCATCATTCTGCACTTCCAACCAGAGAAGTTCTGATGATTGAACTTGGGGGGTTTAGCCATTGACCCATTGTCATTGTAAGAGAAGGAACTTGCAGCACTGTTGTCCATGGGAAAGTAGGGAGAATGAGAGATTTAGAGTTGACACACACTCTATCTGCTCTGATACCAGTTGTGGGTCTCAAAAGGTTTCCCTAGTGTATTGTTCTAAGATGTAGAGGGGGGTGAATACAACTATTTAAAAACTCAACACTCTTTTCTCAATGTGTCTGTATATTATCAACAAGTGTTAATTACAAACAAGCTTGACTACTGAAAGGTTCAAGCTGAGATGACAGATACAACAGTTGTTCAACTAATCTAAGACACACTCAAAATAGATACAATGACTACACTCACTTAGATGCACTCACTGATTTTACAAGACTCAGATGGACAGCTTGAGTAAGAATAGCTTAGACACACGTACTGTTCTATTCAAGCAGACTTGCATACATGAAAAACACACTTTAATGCACGATCTGATTTCACACTCTTGGATATCTCACCATCCTTAGAAGCTTCCTTTTATACTCTCACTGAGAATCTCAGTGAAGCTTCTTCATTGGACAGATGAGATAATGGAAAGTCTTTACAAAAAGACAAGACACCTTTTCTGCACATTCTGATAAAGCAGATTTGTCTTCATATGACAGAATCTTTGTCTTT
>JAANYP010002155.1:0-80000 GCA_020465985.1 Centrapalus pauciflorus | reverse complement strand
AATAACCCAAAATTTAGAAAATGATTTATTAATCCTAAGAACCATTTTACTTATTCATGCACCCAACGGAGGCTGAACCTACATGAATAAGCTACTCAGGCAGGCAACTTAATACCAATTACAACCCCTTTGCAACTCTTAGATCTTATGAGATTTTCAATTTCTTAAATTGATCATGTTTAATCTCATCCACCCCTTGGGCAACAATCTTACTGAGGAACCACCACTGACACACACCATATAACAACTACAAGTCACTGGCCCAAGTCTCACTTAGGATCCGTAGTGCTTACCTCACAGCTCTCCGAGTTTGCGGCGTAAGCACCCAACGGAGGCTGAACCTACGTACGACGACCGGTCATCGTGAGTGCCACTATATGGACGGTGTGTTGTGTCAGATTTTTTAATTTGGGTTTATAACCAGTCTCTTACCAAGAACTAGTGGCAAGTCAGGTTAGTCAGCGGGCGGGATCCTTTCGGTTCTAAACCTCTCAGAAATTCCTACAAACATAGCCCTAGCGTGACTGTCCTAGACACCACCTATTCTGCTAAACAATCCAGTTAATGTACCAGTTTTAAGAATTTCAACTCTTTGATCATATGATATTTTAAAATAAATCTCCTTTTATTTGAAAAACTAATTTCATAAAAATGTCATATCTAACACCTGACAAAATAATTAAAGTTTCCAATTTAAACTTCCTTTTAAATACTTTAATTTTTTATCAAAAATGATTGTAGTTTTAATTTCTTTTATTTATCTACTTTGTCACCACAACCACGCAGATATAAATAATGCATAAAGAAATAAAACATACAACCACACGGTGACATAGCCTTGCCGAAACTAAATTGGTTTCCGAAAGCCATACAGACAAACCAATTAGGTCAAAACCTAAAGGACAAAATCAACACACAAGGCAAGAAGGTTGAACTCTTTTAGCTCCCACTAGCCTCAGCATCCGATGATATCTCCGAGCATCATTGATGGATGACCTCCTTCTTGATGGACATCTTCGCCAAGATTTTTTTACATAATTTTAATCTAAATACATTTGCCTATTTTCTAACCTATTACAGATTACATCATAAAACCCGGGACAATGGCACGCAAGCCTTCCCAAAAATAACCAGTAAAAAAAATAGCAAACATTAAGATTAAACAAAAAACCATCACAAACAAGGGGTCTCAAGGCTCGGCTATGTCACAAACATAAATAAAGCAGTAAAGCATATTAATAATCCGGAATTTATTTTCATCTTACCATGAAAATAATTCCAAGACTAATTAATCTACCATTAATTTAAGTAATCATGTCCAATATCGTTCTTAAATTAAATACGGTTCGTAAACTCGAAATTCAGGAACACTTTCCAAAATTAGAAACTTTTCCCGAAAAATTCAAATTCAATTCAATCTTCGCGTTATCTTTGGATTCAAAAGTACACTTTTCTTAAAATATTCAATTAACAATTCAAACACATTTGAAACTTAAACTTACTATTTTAAGAAACTTTTTATTAAACAACTTTTAATAAATATAGTTATTATTTTCAAATAATATTGATAAATAATTTAAACTTCCTTTAAATAATTATCAACTAACTACTATTTTCCAGAAATAAATAAACTTTATTTAAAATGTCAATTTTCTAAATAAACAATTTTACCAATAAAATATGTCTTTTAAAATATTTTAAGAAAATTGACCATCTTTAAATAACACCAAAAACTTTTCTCTATGGTTTTAAACGATTTCTACCAAAAACGTTAATGTCGAGATCAAATCTCAAAACATTAAACAGTGACGAGCATGAAACTCAAAGTCACGATTTCATCAATTTTAAAAGGGTTAAAGTCGTAGAATAGTTGTGTACTTTTTAAAATGTATCGATATGGTACGTATACTATTTTCATTATTCATATTACAGGTGTACTTTCTGAATCGTTCAAATTTGATACGTGTACTATATTTTTTCATACCAATATGATACATTTGGTAACTGGTTACTAGTTATACTTGTTAATAGTGGAATTTTTCTTTTCATTAATGTTCAAATTTCCATAATTGAAGCATCAAATACACTCTCTCGTCCTTGTGATAACCTGGTAGGAGAAATCACATTGCACAGGCAACTTCAAACACCTACAGACCCCAATATAAATCTCCAATGACGATCTTCACCGTCCCGATCAAAGAACTTTGTGTTGTGAAGCTTCTCCTCAAATATTACACAGATCCAACGGTGAACAAGTTCGTACCGATGATTCTCCCACAACTGCAAAGCTAGACGAAATAACCGGTCATAAAAAGTAAAGGTATCATATAAACAATATAAAAAGTACACGTACTATATCGATACACCTTAAAAAGTACACTGCTATTGTATGGCTTTAGCCCATTTTAAAATAGAATACTTAAATTAAGCTCTCTTTAATTTAATAATGCATTTTATAGAACTAAATATTAAATTCATAAATTTAATCTAGTTTATAAATTAAAATTACGATTAATTTTAAATTCAACATTAAATCTTAACTTTTAATTATAACCGATTTAATTTAAATGACGAATTACCGGAAAACGGAAATGAACGAATTTAGTTAATCGACTCATACTCGGGTTCTATAACCCATATGAACCGAAAACAAGTAGAGTATTAAACCCTTTGACGGCTGAAATTAATCGAAGCCATTAATCAACTCACTTTGGTTATTTCGATTTCCATATTCAATTAATCGTTTAATTATCGAATCGAATAATATTTAAACCGATTTGCGAATTTTATAAAGAAAACTAATAAAATCTCCACTTTAATTTTATAAAACCGAAACCATATTTACATATATTTTGTCACAAATGTCTAAACATTAATAACCAAACACCTTTGATTTATTGATTCGATTTTAACGCATTTAATTTAATCGTTCGAGTTTAACCGTGAATTAAACGACATGACGGAACATATAATCCATCACAACCGAGAGGTCATGGGTCTCAACCCATGGCCGAAATCTCTAGGTTTGATTTTGCGAACCGAAACGTTTAATTTTCCGACTTTAATTAATTAAACACTTTTAAACAATCAAACATCAACAAAATAAAACGAACTAAGGTTTCAAAATCCCGAGTTCCGAGAAACTCCAAGGTTGGCCGAGAATCACCATGGGGTTTCCAAAACCTTTGGTCGATTTTCTCCAAGCCAAATCACAACCTTAAACGTTTTAATTATTGATTTCGATCGTTTAAACACATTTAATTATTATTAAAAATCGAAACTTTAAGAGCGTTGGACATAAATACATGAATAATACTATCATTATGTTACTTGAGATGGCTCTGATACCACTGTTGTGAATTCATCTCGTTTTTCATAAAAAAAACATAAACATTAATCATATTAACGCACAACGGAAGCTTTTTAAAATCACGAATTCCGTACACGGATCATCAAGTATACATAAGATAAGTAAACGAAAAAGCAATAATATCCGTACCTTTGTATTCGATGACAAGAATACACGAATGAGATATTCTCGGTATCCACCGGTGATGACACGATCGAGCGGCGCCAGGTATACAATCAACCACACGAAGAACGGGAAAAACACACGTAATTGTGTGTATCGTACGGCGAGAGAGCTACCACACACACATCCACCTTGATGTGTGTGTGTGCCGTCTTCTCTCCATTAGGTCACCCCTAATGTCATATATATATATATATATATATATATATATATATATATATCACTATATATTTTATGATTTGCCGTATGAATGTATAATGTGTATATATATATATATTATTTTTATTATTAAGAGTTTTAGTTTTAATCAAACTCTAATATAATATATATATATATATATATATATATATATATATATATATATATATATATATATATATATATATATATATATATATATATATATATATATATATCTTAATAATTATGTTTATTATCTAAACTTTATATAATTATCTCTATAATTATATACCCTTTAAATAATGTTAATCTTTTATACATTATCTAATAATATATAAATGACTAGATAATTATTTATAATTATCTCTTATTTATTTGTTTATAATTATCCATCCAATTATCAAATAATAGATGATAATACTAATTCAAATAAATCAATCTTTTATTTAATATCCAATAATAAATAAAAGACTAGATAATTATTTAATTATCATCCAATGACAATTAAATCACTACAATATCCAATATTGAACTTTTAATCCCCGTACTTTGAGATATAATTAATCATCCATTAATTTAATCTCAATGATCATTTCATGTCATAAACAATATCCAATATTATTTATTTAATAGTTTAATTGCATTTGCTCAGTTGTGCTCATCGGTGTGACCCTCAAGTGTTTTATGAAATCAGCCACGATGCAGTAGTAATGTCATCTTTACACACCATATACTAACAATTTTTTTTCCAGAACACATATCTGGACTCCCACCATCGAGGAAAGTCAAATTCCAGATTGACCTAGTGTCAGATTCTGGACCAGTGGCTCGAGCACCATACCGATTAGCCCCATCAGTAATGCTGAACTTGTCCACCCAGCTGCAGGAGCTCTTAGATAAAAGGTTTATCAAACCGAGTTCCTCACTTTATGGAGCTCCAGTTTTGTTCGTATAGAAGAAGGATGGAACCTTTAGAATGTGCATCAATTACCGAGAGCTAAATAAGCTAAAAAAATCGATACCCACTCCCTAGGATCGATGACTTGTTTAACCAACTCCAAGGATCTAGCTTTTATTCGAAGATCGACCTAAGGCTTGGTTATCATCAGATTAGAGTCCGCAAGGAAGATATTCCAAAGACAGCCTTCAGATCCCGTTACAGTCATTATAAATTCCTAGTAATACCGTTTGGATTAACCAATGCCACAATAGTATTGATGAACCTCATGAATCGGGTGTGCAAACCATATTTAGACAAATTCGTAATTGTCTTCATAACTGACATCCTAATCTACTCACGAAACAAGGAGGAGCACGAGCAACATTTAAGACTGATTCTGGAGTCATTGGAGAAAGAACAACTATATGCCAAGCTTTTTAAGTTTGACTTTTGTCTAAGAGAGGTGAAATCCATCGGTCATGTGATTAATAGTAAAGGAATCCAATTCGACCCCGCAAAGATCGAGGCTATCAGGAATTGGTCAACTCCTAGAACCCTCATAGAGATACGCCAGTCCTTAAGAGTTGCCGCTTATTATAGACAACTATAAAAAATCTCTCAAAGATCACCGGGTCTCTAACAAAACTGACCCGAAAAGACATTAAGTATGATTAGGGCGAGGATCAGGAGACATCATATCAGTTATTAAAGCACAAACTGTGCAGCGCGCCTATTTTGTTCTTACCCGAGAGAAGCAAGAAAATTTGTAGATTACTGTGACGCTTCACACAATGAGTTGACGTAGAAAGATAAGGTCATAGCTTAAACTTCATGAAAACTTAAGGTTCACGAGGTGAATTACACAACGCATGATATAGATCTAGGAGAAGTAGTCTTTATCCTTAAACACTTGGAGGCATTTGTTATACGGTACAAAGTGTGTAGTATTCACAGGCCATAAGAACCTCCAACACATCTTGAACCATAAAGAGTTTAATATAAGGAAGCGTCATTGGATGGAACAATGAAGTGATTATAACTGTGAAGTTCGTTATCACTTGGGGAAAGCTAATGTGGTTGCAGACACTCAGAGCCGAAAGGAACGAGCTAAGCCGTTAAGTGTACGAGCCCTGGTTATACCATTCAACCAAACCTTCCTTTCTTAGTTCATGATGCACAAGTAGAAGCTGTTAAGGAGGAAAATATGAAAAATGAAGCCCTGCACGGAATGGATAAAGAGTTTGGGATAAGGACTTATGAAAATCGACACTTCATGAATAGAGTCTTATAACCCTGTTTTGGTGGAGTAAGAAAGCCGGTTATGAATGACGAACACAAATGAAGATATGTCATTCACCTCGGATCTGATAAAATGTATCATGACCTCAAGGAGCTATACTGGTTGCCTAACATGAAGGCTGACATTGCCACATATGTCAGCAAATTCCTAAGATGCTCCAATGTTAAGATAAAACATCAGAAACCATTTGGGTAATAGTCGACCGCCTAACGAAATCCGTGCATTCCTACCAATCAAGGAGAACAATAGGATGAATAAGCTAGTCCAAACGTACCTCAAGGAAGTCGTCTCCGAAGACGGAGTGCCTATTTCAATCATTCGGATACAGATAGCAGATTTACATCTAGATTTTTGGCAATCGATTACAGCAAGCTTTGGGTACAAACTTGGACATGAGGACCACATATCACCCTCAGACCAATGGTCAGAACGAAAGAACGATTTAAACCCTAGAACGTATGTTAAAAGCCTGCGTAATGGATTTTGGGAAGTGTTGGGATACTCAATTGCCTTATTGGAATTATCGTACAACAATAGCTATCACTTTAGCATTAAAGTTGCTCCGTTTAAGGCATTGTATGGACCAAAAGTGTCGAGGACCCCTTGCTGGGCCAAAGTAAGGGATAGTCAAGTCATTGGCCCAGAAATCATACTTGAGACACCAGAAATATAGTACAGATACGGAACCGACTAAAAGTTGCCCATGATCGTCAGAAAAGCTATGCTGACGAAAGGAGAAAATCCCTTGAGTTCCAATTAGGAGAAAGGGTACTAATGAAAGTCTCGCCATGGAAGGGCGTGGTACGATTCGGGAAACAAGGGAAACTGAACCCTTGTTACATTAGACAATCCAAAGTCTTAAAGAGAATTGAACTAGTAGCTTATCGTATAGAGCTACCACCAGAGCTTAGCAGCGTGCACAATACCTTCCACGTATCGAATCTGAAGAAGTGTTTGTTAGATGAAACACATGTTACCCCCTTGGAAGCGATTCAGCTAACTGATAAACTTCACTTCATCAAAGAGCCGGTAGAAATCATGGACCGTAAGGTCAAAGGATTGAAGCACAGTCGTATACCCATCCTTAAGGTTAGATAGAATTCTAGTCATGGACCAGAATTCACTTAGGCATGCCAGTTTAAGCAAAGATACCCTCACCTATTCTTAAGTAACAATACCCCTGAGGAAACAAGATAAAATTTCAGGACGAAATTCCCTTAACAGGGGGAGACTGTAACATCCGGCACAAAACCAGGTTAGCAACTATGACCTTACCAGTAATCATTAGAAAATTATAACGTGATTAGTGATAATTAAAAATTAATCAAGGTGATTAACAAAGTTCATAAGGAAATTCAACTCAATTAGAATTAAATTCATCGGTGCGATAAATCGGGAAATCAATTAATCCGATCGATTTACGATATGATGGATTAATTCAACTAAGTACATAATTAAATTATGATTAGTGACACTAATCATACACTAATACACTTACTTAACAGTAATTATGCAAAACTAAAACAATTCATTAAAACAATGCATCCAAAAGTATTTATGAAATTACAAAAAAAGGGAAATACAAGAATACATTTCTAAATACTTTTATAAAAAAAAAAACATTTTAAATACCTATAGGGCCGGCCATAGGAAGGACAAAAGGACACTTGATTTATATTTTTGTAAAACCTCCATAACCCATCAAAATCAAATCCTCCTTCACCATCCTCTTTCATTTCATAAAAATCTCAAACTCAACCTCCACTTTCACCATCTTTTCAAGATCTTTTCCTCCTCTATAAATAGAGGGTTACATCTCATTCATTTCCGCACATTCAAATGCCAAAAAGTCTCTCTTTCTCCCCTGTAAAAACCGGCCACAAGGCCCTCACAAAGCCAAAAACTTTCAAATTTTGGTGTTCTTGAAATATTCAAAGTGTTATTGGTAAAATTTTTGAAGAACCAACCTTCTACTCATTTTCATTCTTCTAACACATCAAAGTAAGTAAATACTAACTCATAACATCTTGTGTTTATGTTTATATAAGTCTTGCATACATCCCATGCCTTTCATCATTTGAAAGACCAAATTTTCTTCTATAAATAGAGAAGCATTTCATTCATTTGAATCACACCAAAAACCCTTCTATCTGTCTCTCTAAATCCGGATCACACACTCACACACATTGCCAACATTTTCATTCAAGTGTTCTTGGTGGAATTCAAGTGTTCTTGGTGCATATCTTGCAAAGATTTCAACTTCTACTCAAAATCATACTTAAAATACTTCAAATTAAGTAATACTAACTTATTTCATCATACATTTATGTTTATATAAGTCTTGCATAATATATATAATCACCAACAACAACAAGTTTCATAAAAACTCAAGTTTATAAGTTTCTAGTTTTTATTTTTAAGTTGTTTCTTTAAATGTGTTTATAAATATATAAACACATCATAAAAGTGTTAATATTATGAAAACAAGTAATATATATATGTGTTTTATAACTTGTATACAAGCAGTCTTTGAATAAACAACAAGAATCATAAGTTATTTCAAGTTTATAAACTGCGGATTTTCGGCAGAAAATTTATATCGACTTTGAAAAATCATGACTAATTAATAACTTAACGAAATGAGTTGATTCTTGTCTCAAAAGTTAGATCTATGTCTTAGCTATAGATCTGGAAGTTTTCATAATTTATTTTGGAGTTTAAGACCTCCAGAAATTACTTGGGAAACCGAAAGTTTGACAGCTCAAAAATGGCCAAGATTGGGTTTTTAACTAGCTTTTTCACCAACCTAAACATCTCGAAAAATGGCCGTTCTTGATTCTAAAAATCCTTTGTAGATAGTAGTTTAATGTGCTAGAAAACCAAAGCCTAAAACGTTTAGGAGCTTGGTCAAAAACAGCCTCAAAGTCGGCCGAAAAACTTCCGAAAAAGCTGGAAAATTATATATATATATAAACTTGACGTTTTAAGCGGGTTTTATTTATAAACTTGTAATGTTGGGTGATTTAAGAAATAAAAATCTTTAAATATATATATTATCATATATTAGAGATATTAAGTCCTTATTATCATTTAGGGCTCGATTAAACTCACTCGGTGCATCATCCATCCACTTTCGCTAAATAGCATTTTACGCTCGTTTTTGTCATTACAAGCTCGGTGAGTCCTCATAGCCCCTATTTTCACACTGTTATGTTTTGGGGTTGACATACATGCTTCATTTTCATATGCACACGAAAACAACTTCATTTCTGTTATGTATTACACATGTGGTTCAATCAGCCCTTATATCATGAACCGTTAATTGCATTTATTTGTAAGAGCGAATATATTGTGGATAGATCTATCGGGAGTCATGTCCCTCATTCGGGTTAGTTCGGGTTGGCTAACAGCGAGTGCATATATATTTAGCACACGGTATTACGTATGTGAATACTGCACAGGGCAAACTCATTTTAATTAAGCTTCGGTTGCAAGATGGTTTATATGTAATACATAACATTGAATTTATGATTTTATAAATTTAAACTCTACTATTGTTGTCCATACAAGTCAGATTTACGTGTAAACCTATGAGCTCACCAACAATTTTTGTTGACGTATTTTAACGTGTATTTTCATGAAATTAAGGCAAGTATGCCTTCGGACGTATTTACTTTCAAGCTTCCGCATCCATGGAGTCGCATGCATATTCAAAATTAACGGAGATTTAGCTGCATTATTTTGGATATTTTAATTATGTAATTAAAACTCAGTATTATGCGAACTTCTTTTCTCATGTCAGTCTTTGTAAAACATTGCTATATTCTAAAGTTTTAACGATGTATTTTAAAAACGTCCATATATTGGTCGTTCGTTATGATTATGGTTATGCTTCCGCGACGTCGCGCTTTGTTGCCAACCGGGTTAACGGGGTGTGACAGATTGATATCAGAGCCATAGTTATAGTGAACTAGGTTGCATTAGTACCCCAGACTATAATTGCACTTAAGTATTACTGATTTAAAAAAAATATTTTGTAACTAACTAAAAGACTATGCATGGACCTTGATAGCAGAAAACATGTCCCACCAAGATATAATCATTTTGTCCGACTCAGAAGAGGAGTATACCCCTACTAGCCCATACAACCCGGAAGTATTTTCTGAGGAGACCCGACCGAGGAGGAAGACCCCTCGGAGGACGAGGATCCAATGGAAGAATCAGACGAAGAAGAACCGATGGAAGAGGACAACAACAGAGTAGATCCACCATCCCCGGTGCTCCCCGCCCGCACTCCATACCACCCAGTGGTGCCATCATTCAAGCCGTACCGTCCCTACCCAAACGGCCCAAAGACGTTGTATACACCCCGAAAGAGGGTGATCACACCGATGCGGGAGTCTATTCCCATGTCGACTCCTCAACCAAATCCCTCACCACAGCAACGACGGGTAGACGCCCGAAGATGGGGTTGGATGCCTGAGACTCTCCGTGAGTGGAGACAAGAGGAAGGAATCCGTTCCCAGTTCAAGGTCGGAGGACCATCCTCCGCACCGATCCCACCGCTCACCTAGGAGACGGCTGACCAGACCGTACCCCTGCTAGTAGCAAGGTCTTCACGACATGACCTCCTAATCCGGTTACTTAACGAGGATATTGGAGAATTGACTGCCCGTTTGGAGCGAGAGGAAATTCAGAATTCCAATTTGTACTGGGTTAACCAGCACGCCCTCACCATCCAGCAGGATGGCCTGGATGAGCTTCTGTAGCGACTAGCCAAAAGCAAGGCTCGGAACGAGGAGCTAGCTCAGCACCTCAACGCGTTGGAGAAGGGTGAGACCCCTGATCACTCCCACACTTAGTACCCTTTATCTATATTTGTAATGTTAGGAAAAATATTATGTAATAGAGTAGGACAAAAATTTTCGGGTAATAACACGCCCATTGTAAGAAAGTTATGAATGATTAATGAATATTGCAAGTTATTTATGAAATTGTGTTTGATGATTATAGTGTTGGGCCTTAAGAAAAATTTGAATCTTTAAGCTTCAACATCTTACACTATGCTCTTTTCTTTAAACTTTAAGATAATGCCGCCGAGAAGAGCCATGAACGCCGCAGAAATCGAGGAATTAGTCGCACAAAGAGTGGCCGCCGCTATAGCCACTTATGAGACCAACCGAAACAGTTCTGCTAATGGAGATGGTGGTGCTAGCTGCACCACGGGAGGTACTGAAACCCACCCAAAGGGTTGTGGAATTAAGGGGTTTTTGAGTTGCAAGCCCCGATACTTCAATGAAACTGAAGGAGCCGTCGGATTGGTACGATGGTTCGAAAAATTGGAGTCTGTCTTCCATGTTAGCGGATGTGTTGAAGGAGACAAGGTGAAATTCGCCACCCACACTCTGCAAGATAGTGCCTTGACATGGTGGAACTCGTATACCCAGTCTGTGGGGATTGATGCAGCTTACTAACTCGCCTGGACCGAGTTAAAGCAAATGATGACCGACGAGAATTGACCAAGAAATGAACTACAGAAGAAGGAGTTAGAGTTTTGGAATCTGGCTATGAAAGGAACGGATGTAGCTGGGTACACCAACCGATTCCACGAACTAAGCATTTTGTGCCCTCAAATGATGACCCCTGAATACAAGAAAATTGAGCGTTACATTTGGGGACTCGCTCCTCAAATTCAAGGCAATGTCACTGACTCCAACCCAACCACCATTCAGGACGCCATCTGAATGGCCAACAACATAATGGATCAAGTGTCCTGGAGAATCGAAGCCAAGGCCGGGGAAAACAAGAGGAAATGGGAGGACAAGTCTGGAAGGAATACGGGCTCACAATCCAAGAAGCCCGAAACCATCAAGGATTATGTAACAGGAGTTGAGACGAGGAAGGGCTACACAGGTACAAAGCCTTTATGCACCCAATGCACCTATCGTCACAACAAGGGTCCCTGCCCAACCCCTTGTGGAAAATGCAAACGTCTTGGTCATTTGGCCAAGGACTGTAAATTCGATACCCCGGGTAACAATGGCGGCAATCAGAGAGGCTGCTATGAATGTGGAGCTGTCGGGCACTTCAGGAGTGAGTGCCCGAAGTTGAAAAATGGTCGAGGAGCTCAGGGGAGAGCTTTTGTATTCGGAGCAGGTGGCGCTCGTCAGGATCCCCATGTGGTATCTGGTACGTTTCTTTTAAATGACATTTACGCTTACGTACTCTTTGATAGTGGGGCTGATAGGAGCTTTATATCTGATAAGTTTAGTAAGCAATTGAATGCCACTCCTTTTTCCTTAGACAACTCTTATACTATAGAACTGGCTGACGGCAAAATAATAGAGGCAAGTAGTATTATTAAGGAATGCACACTGAAGCTGGCAGATCATCTCTTTAAGATAGACTTGATGCCTATAGAACTCGGAAGTTTTGATGTAGTAATTGGTATAGATTGGTTGTCACACAATCAAGCAGAGATTTTGTGCGGTACGAAACTGGTACGGATACCACTCTACAAGAAGAAGGTCCTAACAGTCCAAGGGGAAAGAAAGAACCGTCAGCTGAATGTCATATCCGACCTATGAACATTAAAGTGCCTTAGGAAAGGTTGCCATGCAGTATTAGTACAGATTGCAGAAAAAGAGTCGGAGGAGACACGACTCGAGGATATTCCAGTGGTTTGTGACTATCCGAAGGTCTTCCCGGAAGATTTTCCTGGGCTTCCACCAGCTAGGAAAGTGGAGTTCCAAATCGATTTGGTGCCAGGAGCTGCACCGGTCGTAAGAACCCATATAGACTCGCTCCTTCTGAAATGCAAGAGCTATCCAATCAATTACAAGAGTTGATGGATAAAGGATTCATTCGACCAAGTTCCTCACCTTGGGGAGCTCCTGTCTTATTTGTGAAAAAGAAAGACGGATCCTTCAGAATGTGCATAGACTACCGAGAGCTAAATCAGTTAACGGTAAAGAACCGCTACCCCCTTCCCAGAATTGACAACCTATTTGACCAACAACAGGGATCTGACTTCTACTCTAAGATTGATCTGCGATCCAGTTATCATCAAGTAAAGGTTCGAGAAGAAGAAGTTCCCAAGACAGCATTCAGAACTCGTTATGGACATTACGAATTCCAGGTGATGCCATTCGATTTGACCAACGCACCAGCCGTATTCATGGACCTCATGAATCGAGTGTGTAAACCGTATATGGATAAATTTGTAATAATGTTCATAGACGATATCCTCATCTATTCCAGAAATAAGGAGGAGCACGAACAACATCTCAAGCTGATCTTGGAGTTGTTAGAGAAGGAACAGTTATACGCCAAATTTTTCAAATGTGAATTTTGGTTGCGAGAAGTTAAATTCCTTGGACATGTGATCAAGAGCCAGGGAATCCAAGTTGTTTCATGAAAAATCGAGGCCATAAAGAACTGGGCAACTCCTAGAACTCCCGCAGAAATCTGCCAATATCTAGGACTTGCCGGTTATTATAGGCGATTTATTGAAAACTTCTCAAAGATAGCAGGTTCTCTAACAGAACTGACTCGGAAAAACGTAAAGTATATCTGGGGTGAAGAGCAGGAAAAGGCGTTTCAACAGTTAAAGCAAAGATTGTGTAGTGCACCAATTTTGTCCTTACCTGAAGGGACAGAAAATTGTGTGGTCTACTGTGATGCCTTACACAATGGTTTAGGTTGTGTGCTCATGCAAAAGGATAAAGTCATTGCTTACGCATCACGGCAACTCAAAATCCACGAGGTGAACTATACAACTCATGGCTTGGAGCTCGGAGCAGTGGTGTTTGCACTTAAAATATGGAGGCACTACCTGTACGGAACTAAGTGCATGGTGTTCACAGACCATAAAAGCCTTCAACATATTTTGAATCAGAAAGAGTTAAATATGAGGCAACGTCGTTGGGTTCAACTTCTTAGCGATTACGACTGCGAGATTCGTTATCATCCGGGAAAGGCGAATGTTGTAGCTGATGCCCTGAGCCGAAAGGAATGGGTTAAACCTTTGAGAGTCCGAGCTTTGTTCATCACTATACAGTCAAACCTAAACTCTCAAGTCCGCGAGGCACAAGAAGAAGCAGTCAAGGACGATAATCTACTGGATGAAGCCTTGAGAGGAATGGATAAGCAATTTGAAATCAAGCCAGATGGATGTCGGTACTTCATGGGCAAAATTAGGCTACCAAAATTCGGAGGAGTAAGGAAGCTGGTCATGGATAAAGGGCATAAAACAAGATATGCTATTCATCCAGGGTAAGAAAAGATGTACCACGACTTGAAGGAAATGTACTGGTGGCCAAACATGAAGGCTGACATTACTACATATGTCAGCAAGTGCCTAACGTGCTTTAAAGTTAAGGCTGAGCACCAGAAACCATTTGGATTATTAGTTCAACCAGAAATACCCCAGTGGAAGTGGGAGAACATCACCATGGACTTCATCACCAAGTTGCCAAAGACTTCTGGAGGTTATGACACCATTTGGGTGATTATGGATCGACTTACCAAGACCGCACACTTCCTGCCAATCAAGGAGACTGATAAGATGGATAAGTTAACAAGAATCTATCTTAAAGAAGTCGTCTCAAGGCATGGAGTGCCAGTATCAATTATATCAGACACGGACAGCCGGTTCACATCAAGATTCTGGCTATCGTTGCAAGAAGCACTGGGTACATGTCTAGATATGAGAACAGCCTATCACCCGCAGACGGATGGTCACAGTCAAAGGACGATTCAGACTTTGGAAGACATGCTAAGGGCATGTGTTATCGACTTTGGCAAAAGTTGGGACAGGCACCTGCCATTAGTTGAGGTTTCCTATAACAACAGCTATCACTCAAGTATTAAGACTGCTCCGTTCGAGGCACTCTATGGGCCAAAGTTTCGATCACCACTTTGTTGGGCCGAAGTAGGAGATAGTCAGATTACTGGACCAGAGATCATCCAAGAGACTACAGAAAAGATAGCCCAGATTCGTGACCGATTAAAGGTCGCGCGGGATCGACAGAAAGGTTATGCAGACGTTCGACGGAAGGATTTGGAATTTCAAGGGGGAGATCAAGTAATGTTAAAAGTCTCGCCTTGGAAAGGCGTAATCCGTTTTGGGAAACGAGGAAAACTCAATCCTCGTTATATCGGACCATTCAAGATCACCAAAAGGATTGGCCCGATAGCTTACCGACTCGATCTGCCCCCAGAGCTTAGTAACGTTCATAATACCTTCCACGTGTCCAATCTTAAGAAGTGCCTGACTGATGAATCACTTGTTATACCCATGGACGAGCTGGAGCTGGATGATAAGTTGAACTTCATTGAGCAACCGGTGGAAATAATGGCCCAGAAGTCAAGAAACTAAAACACAGCCGGATTCCGATAATAAAGGTCAGATGGAAATCTAAGCGAGGTCCTGAGTTTACATGGGAACGCAAAGATCAGTTCCGGGATACCCTCATCTGTTCTCAATTAATCAAGCAGGGGACAACACGAGCTAATTTCGGGACGAAATTCCCTTAACAGGGGGAGACTGTAACATCCGGCACTAAACTAGGTTAGAAACAATGACCTAATCTGTATTTAATAGCCAATTATAATCTAATCAGTGGTCATTAGAAATTAATCAAGTGATTAACAATGGTTATTAGAAAATTCAACTCAATTAGAATCAAATTCATCGGTGCGATGAATCGGGAAATCAAATAATCCGATCAATTTACGTTATAAGGGATTAATTAAACTAAGTACATAATTAAATTATGATTAGTGACACTAATCAAACACTAATACAATTACTTAACATTAATTATGCAAGACTAAAACAATTCATTTAAAACAATGCATCCATAAGTATTTATGAAATTACATTAAAAGGAAAATACAAGAATACATTTCTAAATACTTTTATACAAAAAAAATTGAAAATACATGTAAAAGGCCGGCCTATAGGGTGGCTTTTTAGTGGTTGACTTTAATATTTTATTACAAAAATCATACTCAATTTAAACACCATGATTTTGTTTAAAAGTGCACTCTTCCTTTTCATCCCATGTTTTTCATCATTTGAAAGACCAAAATTTCTTCTATAAATAGAGAAGCATTACATTCATTTGAATCACACCAAAAACCCTTCTATCTCTCTCTCTAAATCCGGATCACACACACACACATTGCCAACATTTTCATTCAAGTGTTCTTGGTGGAATTCTAGTGTTCTTGGTGCATATCTTGCAAAGATTTCAACTTCTACTCAAAATCATATTTTAAATACTTCAAAGTAAGGTTTATTTCATCATACATTTATGTTTATATAAGTCTTGCATAATATATATAATCACCAACAACAACAAGTTTCATAAAAACTCAAGTTTATAAGTTTGTAGTTTTTATTTTTAAGTTGTTTCTTTAAATGTGTTTATGAATATATAAACACATCAAAAAAGTGTTAATATTATGAAAACAAGTAATATATATGTGTTTTATAACTTGTATACAAGCAGTCTTTTAATAAACAACAAGAATCATAAGTTATTTCAAGTTTATAAACTGCGGATTTTCGGCAGAAAATTTATATCGACTTTGAAAAATCATGACTAATTCATAACTTAAAGAAATCAGTTGATTCTTGTCTCAAAAGTTAAATCTATGTCTTAACTATAGATCTGGAAGTTTTCATAATTTATTTTGGAGTTTAAGACATCCAGAAATTACTTGGGAAACCGAAAGTTTGACAGCTAAAAAATGGCCAACATTGGGTTTTTAACGAGCTTTTTCCCCAACCTAAACATCTCGAAAAATGGCCGTTCTTGATTCTAAAAATCCTTTGTATATAGTAGTTTAATGTGCTAGAAAACCAAAGCCTAAAACGTTTTGGAGCTTGGTCAAAAACAGCCTCAAAGTAGGCCGAAAAACCTCCGAAAAAGCTGGAAAATTATATATATATAAACTGACGTTTTAAGCGGGTTTTATTTATAAACTTGTAATGTTGGGTGATTTAAGACATAAAAATAAGATATTAAGTCCTTATTATCATTTTGGCTCGATTAAACTCACTCGGTGCATCATCCATCCACTTTCCCTAAATAGCATTTTACGCTCGCTTTTGTCATCACAAGCTCGGTGAGTCCTCATAGCCCCTATTTTCACATTGTTATGTTTTGTGGTTGAAATACATGCTTCGTTTTCATATGGACACGAAAACAACTTCATTTCTATTATGTATTACACATGTGGTTCCATCAGCCCTTATATCATGAACCTGTTAATTGCATTTATTTGTAAGCGCGAATATATTGTGGATAGATCTATCGGGAGTCATGTCCCCCATTCGGGTTAGTTCGGGTCGGCTAACAGCAAGTGCATATATATTTAACACACGGTATTACGTATGGGAATACTGCACAGGGCAAACTCATTTTAATTAAGCTTCGGTTGCATGATGCTTTATATGTAATACATAACATGGAATTTATGATTTTATAAATTTTAACTCTACTATTGTTGTCCATACAAGTCAGATTTACGTGTAAACCTATGAGCTCACCAACAATTTTTGTTGACGAATTTTAGCGTGTATTTTCAGGAAATTAAGGCAAGTATGCCTTCGGACGTATTTACTTTCAAGCTTCCGCATCCATGGAGTCGCATGCATATTCAAAATTAACGGAGATTTAGCTGCATTATTTTGTATATTTTAATTATGTAGTTAAATCTCTGTATTATGCGAACTTCTTTTCTCATATCAGTCTATGTAAAACATTGGTATATTCTAAAGTTTTAACGATGTATTTTAAAAGCGTCCATATAGTGGTCGTTCGTTATGATTATGGTTATGCTTTCACGACGTCGCGCTTCGTTGCCAACCGGGGTAACGGGGTGTGACACTATTGCTCTGATACCATCCTGTCAAGACCTCCCCTTACGGGGCAGTCCTGAATGACTAAGCCCCAAGGAGCAATACAGCATCAATCACAACTAAGATTGAATTAATAAAATGCGGAATTAAGTCATTACAATAATTAGGATTATTTTACAATAAGTTTAAAACAAAACTATTAAAGCTTAAAATGTCAAGATCAAAAATCACTACCTAAGATTAACTGGTTTGAATTAATCAGAGTATAAACCAATAACCTTGTATTGAATCAAAGTCCAATTAAGAAGTTTGTGGAATAACACTTAATTGTTTTAAGAAAAGCTTTCAGAACAACTAAACACATAAACACCATCAATAACCAAATATCATTTGTATTGCCAAACTCAATGATTACAATCACCTCTAATCTGTTTGATTAGACGAAGAACACAGATCATTCTTAGGGTTATACAACCTTAGAGGCTTATGAAAACTTAATCAGAATGACAATTACAATGATAAACCTGTACGTGCAGACTTACAATAGAAAAACCTATTCTATGTATATATACTGCTTTCTGATTTGTTTCCTTGAAAAACTCTGATTTCTCTTATTGTAGATATGCTTGAATCTTCAAAATATATATTTTCCTGAATATCAGCACTTTCTGTTTATTGAGCTGTTGAGCAGCTTGAAGTCTATCTGTTGAGCAGCTTTAGCTTTAACACTGGAAGCTTGAACTTTTGAACAAGCAGCTCGAACTTCTTCAACTAACAGCTTGAACTTTGTACTTACAGAAAATCTACTAACTGTCTGAGAGATCTAACTAACAGCTTGACATACTTAGAATATTTCCCAACAATCTCCCCCTAACTTAAATTCTTTACACAAGACTTTAAGTTTCTATACAAATAAGGAAATAAAACAAAGTAAAACTGTTATTTACAAACTAAGGCATCCAAAAACTTACAATTGTGAAAGTTTCTGTTTAACAGCCTTCAAAAATTCTCTCTTCAGATCTTCTCTATCACAATATATTCTCACTGATCCAATCTGTACTAACAACACCTTTGGAAGATCATAAAATTCAAAATTGATGTACATACCGGATCCATTTGCAAATTTGAGTCTGTATGTCTTTGATTTGACAAACAGATCAACTTGTGCAATCTTCATCTCCTTGGCATCTTCTATATCTTTCCTTATTGACTCTGGATCAAAAATGCTTTTCAGATCTTTGATAGCTTGCTTGACTTGTGGAAGAGAGGATCTGACTTGGGTCACAGACCCAACATGATGCATTCTTGTAAGCTCATCTCTGGTCATCCTTCTACTATATGCATCATACTTTTATATTCTTCCTCAGGACCAGTTTCTCTTCTAACTACAAAATGATATCTTAAGTCAATGTTGTCCATTGGCTTAGCATACCAGTATGTAATCAGAGGTTTTGAGAAATCATGCTGGTCGAGGGTCTTTTCAATCTCCATTACTTTCTGAAGCTGATGTTCAAACAGCACCCTCTTTACCTGATCAAGCTTTGCTTGAGTGATTTCTTCTGATTGAGGATGAGAAGCAATAGCTTGAACAGGTGGATCTGGATTACTGCCACCAGGTTGACTTGATTCATGTTTGCTTTGGACTTGATGGGAGACTTTGGCTGTTTTTCGTTTTTCCATTTCTTTATCATGAATATCCTGCAGTCTCTCTGTATTCATGGACTGAGCCATCTTCTTTGGAATTCCAGCTGAAAAAGCAAAATTGATTAAAAACTTTCTGTGCTTAGCCTTTGAATGCCCTGTTGGCATTTTCCTTTTTCTCTCATTCTGTTTGACCACAAACCCTCTTAGGTAATCACCTAAGGTTTCATCATCTTCCATTGGGGCATGGGTTTGGTGGTCCAGAATAGCATCTTGTTCTTCTGCTAACTTTCTAGCAAATTCAGCATCATGAGCAACTTGGGCTTCTGTGGATGAAATTTTGTGCTTTGGAGATTCTATGAGAATGCCCTTGCCCTTATCTTTAGTTGCAGAGGTTGTAGCTTGAACTGTAGTGATGGGAGCTTGACTGCCTTCTCGGATAACAACTCCTGTTGTTCTTGTGTGAGCAGCTTGAGTAGCTGTTGGGACTGTTAGCCTAGAATCTTGGACTGTTGGAGTAGGAGCTGGAGCTGCTTGGACTGATGGAGCTGCTTGGACTAATTTAGGGAACACCTGATTCTCCCCCTTTTTGGATGCATTGGTTTGGTCAGGAGGACCTACAACCGTTGCCATTTGGGTTCGAACCATCTTCTCCAATTGAATGATCTCATTTTCACAAAGAGTGAACCCCTTATGAAGATAATCCATTCTCTGATTCTGAGCAGCTTCTGTCTATCTAAGTGAAATGATTTGGGCCCCCTGTGCAGCAATAATGGACTGATGATACTCCAACATTGCTACAACAGGTTTCAGCTGAGGATCCGTCAAAAGCATAAGTTGCAGACTAGCCGCAAGATCAGCAAAAGTGTGTGGAACTTGTGATCTATCACTGGCAGGAATTCCAGAAGTTGAAGCTTCTGGGCCCCTCTTTTCTTGGTTCTGGGGACTTCCAGAGGGTGCTTGCACACCCTCTGTTGCCATGGGTGTGGTCTTAATTATGTTGACACTGTCCTTTGCCTCTTGTGTAGAAACAACAGTAGTGTCAGCCACAGTACCCATATGGACATATTCTGTTGAGATGTCCACCTCCAAATTGAGGATGGGAGAGTCCTCAGTGGGTGCCCTTTGGATATTCTGTGCAGGAGTGTCCTCCTGCACAGGGACATATGGCTCTTGGAATTGGGCTGAGGAGGAAGGAGCTCCTGAACCTCTTTTTCTTTTGTATAATATAAGTGAGGATGAGGGATTTACAAAAGGATCAGAGGGATTATTTGTATCATGAGGAGTGGGTTGGGGTCCTGGGGGTGAAGCAGTGATGTTAGGCTGAGCCTGCTCAGTACCCCCTCCTCTGTTTAGTGGATTGATACCCAACATTGCAAAGGGCAATGGGACATCAACAGACAAAAAATTGGCACTTGTTTTTAGAAGACGTTTTATTGTAGGTAAAGAGTGCCTATGGGAAACATGAATCCTTTTATGTACATTGAAATTACTGCAAGTTCTTGCAATAATTTCAGCCAAAAATCTAGGATACATAAAAAATTTCCCATGTTTTAGGGTATGATGCCTTAGCATACCCTGGAAAATCATTATAAAAATTGAACTGTTGGCCTGTAGATAAGCACACCAAGGCAGTGGCTATGTTTGAGGAAAATTCCGACCAACCAGTTCTTTTAGGGATTATGCATTGCTGTATAATATGAACAAGATATTTCCACTTAGGGGCAAAATGAGTTTTAAAGAAAGTATATGAATCAGTAGGGCCCCTATACCCTATAGCAAAAAGGCCTTCATGTAAGGCAGTAAGTGGGAAATCGGTTATACCTGCGGCATCTTGAAGATGCAAGTGTTGACGTATGAGATCCTCAGTGATGGTGATAGAGGTTCCATCAATCTTGGACGTCAAAGAAGTGACTCCATTGATGGTTTGAACAGAGGCGTGTTTCCAAAATTGCTCTATATGGGATATGTATATGGTAGGGTTTATTGTAAGAGCATGATGAATATGAGAACTTCAAAGGAAGTCCATCATATCGTGGAATGGTTGAAGGTCAGCGTGTTTGAGAGAGTAGGGAAGATAGTTATGTTCTTTGACATACTCCATTGACACTGAATCGGTGATTTAGGGTTTCAGAGATGTGTGTGGGAATCGCTCAGAGAGAAAAGAAGGTCGTGGAAGATATTTTGCAACTGGTAGTTACAATTGAACGAAACTGGGACCTTTTAAAGGTTTCGAAAATATCTAATCCCGCTCACACACTTATGGAAGTTACCAAAATACCCTGCACACTTTGACAGATCAAGTGAAACAACTAGCAGTCCGAGAAAATGAACTAGCAGCTTGAGAAAAGACTCAAGCTGTTAGTTGAAAAATGAGCATATCCGAATGGAACAGTGTCTCCCCCCTAAACAAGCATATGAAATAGATACGTATTTCATAAAATAAGAAAGAGTAATGAAAAACAAATTAATCCATCTTAACCACGCCAATATTTGAAACTAGGAAGGTGAATCTTCCTACATCAAATGGTTTTTTAAATAGATCAGCTAACTGATCATCAATATGTACTTTGGTAACTTGGATTAATTTCTTCTCATTACAGTCCCTTATAAAATGAAATCTGATGTCTATATGCTTGGTTTTGGGAAATTTCACTGGATTTTGTACAATGCTTATTGCACTTGAGTTGTCAATGTAAATAGGAGTAAATAGGAAATTCATACCATAGTCTCTCAGTTAATTCTGAATCCACATCACTTGAGAGCAACAGCTTGCAGCTGCTACATATTCTGCTTCAGTAGATAAGGTGGAGACAGTTGTTTGCTTTTTACACTGCCAAGAGACCAATCTTGCTCCTAGATATTGACATCCACCAGTTGTGGACTTTCTGTCAATGTTGCAACCTCCATAATCACTGTCAGAATAGGTTGTTAGTTCAAGAGGAGAGTCTTTAGGATACCAGAGGCCCAAATGTGGTTGGCCTTTGAGATATCTAAAGATTCTTTTAACAACAAACAGATGTGAGTCCTTTGGAGCACATTGAAATCTGGCACAAACACTAACAACAAACATTATATTAGGTCTATAAGATGTTAGATACATAAGTGATCCTATCAAGGATCTGTATAGATGAATGTCCACATCTATTCGATCTTTGTCTGCATCAAGCTGCTTGTGAGTGTCCATTGAAGTACTTGCAACTTTGGTATCCTTGTAACCAAACATTTCAAGTATGTCTTTCACATACTTTGATTGACTTATAAAAAGCCCTGTAGGCTTCTGCTTAACCTGCAATCCTAGAAAGAATGTGATTTCCCCCATAGAACTCATTTGAAACTTTTGTGCATCAATGCCTCAAACTCTTTGCATAGACTGTCATTGGTAGACCCAAAGATAATATCATCAACGTAGATCTGAACAAGCAGAATCTCAGAGTTGATGGACTTTGTGAACAAGGTTTTGTCCAGTGTACCTCTCTTGAATCCATTCTGTAGAAGGTATGATGACAGAGTGTCATACCATGCTCTAGGGCTTGGTGGACTCCATAGAGGGCTTTGTCCAAGTTGTAGACTCTGTCTGGATACTTGTAGTCCTCAAATCCAGGAGGTTGACACACATAGACCTCTTCTTCAATTGTGCCATACAGGAAAGCAGACTTCTCATCCATTTGATACACTTTAAATCCTTTGAAGCTTGCATAGGCTAGGAACAGTCTGATGGCTTAAATTCTTGCCACTGGAGCAAAGACATCATCATAATCTATTCCTTCTTCTTGAGTGTATCGTTGTGCTACTAATCTTGCTTTGTTCTTGATGACTATCCCTCTCTCATCCTTCTTGTTTCTGAAAACCCAACGTGTACCAATTGCTCTCTTGCCTTTAGGAAGATCAACTAAAGTCCATACATTCTGAATCTTGAATTGTAGAAGTTCTTCCTGCATTGCTTCAATCCAAGATGGATCTTTCAAAGCCTCTGAGGCCTTCTTTGGCTCTAACTGTGACATGAAGCAAGCATGTTCAAAGGCAGCTAGACTGAATTCTGGAGCTGCTGAATCAGCATCAGTAGACTCTTTGTGAACCATTGTCCTTGTCTGCACAGGAGTGCGTGGATCACCCATTATCTGATTGAGAGGATGATACTTGTGAACTATGAGTGTTGGCTCTCTGTATGTCTAAAAAGAAGTTCCTAGATTTGTATCATCTCCATCAGGACCTCTTGATGGGTCAGCTTCAGGAACAGCTTGACTTGAATCTGAGACTGTTTCCCTTTGTGATGGAGCTGTTCTCTCAGGACTTGGAATTGGCACTTCATAGTTTGGATTTGAATCATGTTGTTCATCCAGTACCCCTGGTGGGTCACAAGATAGAAGTGGTATGACCGTATACTCATTCCATTGACCAGAATCTGCAACAGTCTGATTTTTTGTACCAACAGCTTGATCATTTGTGCTACCAGCATGAGAATTTGTGTTGGCAGCTTCAACCCTGTTTTCACCAGTTTCTGCAGTATACTCAACAAAGCTCAGAGAATTAGTTAGTGAATCTAAATCAAACAACCAATCAGGATCAGTGCCTTTGACATTTGCAGTATTTTCATTAAATTCAACATTGGCACTTTCTTCAATGGTTTTAGACACACTGTTATATACCCTATAGGCTTTGCTTTGAGTGGAGTATCCTACAAAGAAACCTTCTTCAGCCTTGCTATCAAACTTTCCTAAGTGAGTCTTAGTGTGAAGAATGGTGCAGGAACAGCCGAAAGATTTTAGAAAGGCTATTAAGGGGACTCTAAGATGGAGTAACTCATATGGAGTTTTCCCTTGTGATTGAACAACCTGAACCCTATTCTGAACATAGCAAGCTGTATTGACTGTTTCTGCCCAAAAGGTCATTGGTAGTTTGGAATCAGCTAGCATGGTTCTAGCAGCCTCAATTAACGTTCTGTTCTTTCTTTCAGCTACACCATTTTGCTGTGGTGTTCTTGGTGCACTAGATTGCCTAGCAATGTCTTTAGACTCACAGAAACTGTTTAGGATATGGTTTTTAAATTCAGTCCCATTGTCTGATCGAATCACCTTAACTTTTAAATTAGATTGGTTTTCTATCTTAAGAATAAAAGATTTAACTAACTCAGCAGTTTCATCTTTAGTCCTAAGAAAGTATACCCATGTGAATCTGGTGAAATCATCAACAATGACAAAATAGTAAGCCCTTTTATTCAAACTCAAAACAGATGTTGGACCAAAGAGATCCATATGAATAAGATGAAGAGCAGATGAGATTGAATTTACTTCTTTGGTCTTATGAGAAGATTTGTGTTGCTTGCCTTTAAGACATGCTACACAATGATCATCACAAATGAACTCCTTTTGTGGTAAACCTCTTACCAAATTCTTTTTGACCAGCACATTCATATATTTGAAGTTCATGTGACACATTCTTCTATGCCAAAGAGCAGACTCATTTGATGATGCTTTGGATATCAAACAACTTAAAGTACTTGATTTGGATAAAAGGTCTGTGTCCAAACAGTAGACATTGTCCTTTCTTGGTGTTCTAAGTAAAACAAGATTTTCAGGTATTTTAAAATCCTTTGAAAGAACAATGCACTCAGAATCTGTGAAGACAACAATATTTTGTTTATCACAGATTTGTGACACACTTAATAAATTGTACTTTAGTTGTTCAACATACAAAACATCATTAAAAATCATATTGCCTGCTTTTACAGTACCCTTAGCTGTGACCTTACCTCCCTTGGAATTACCTCCAAATGCAACAAAACGTCCTTCAAAGCCTTTGAAATTTGACAAGCATTCAGAATTGCTTGTCATGTGCCTAGAGCATCCACTGTCCAAATGCCATCTTGTTTTATGTTGTGACCAGTGGTTGCCCTGCACAAATAAAAGCTTAGTTAGTAGTGGAGTAAACCCAAACCAAGTTGGTTTTGGGTTGTCCTTGTGCATTGACATAACTAAACACTGTCTTTGACTTCTTATACTTAGTGAGATCCACTGATGGATTCTGTGGAGAGTATTTAGTTATCACATGAGGTATCCAGGTGTTTTGTCCATCCTTTTCAATAACAGTCTCAGATGATCCATTACCAGTCCCAATTTTGAGCCTAGCAGTCTGAACTGAGTCTGTAGTGCTAACAGCTTGAGAATTTGCACTAGCAGTCTCAACTTTAGACTTGGCAGTTTCAACGTTTGTATCAACAGTTTCACCTGAGTTTTTACCTTTAACAAACCATATCTGTTTAAAATTTAATTTTGGTTTAGCAAAAGCTTGTTTTTGGTGTGTGGACTGTTTCTTATTTACTTTGGAGAACCTGTGATCAACTGTTTTCTTTGGAACTGGTGTAGCAGGTGGTTTGACCTTAAGACTTTTTGTGTTTTTAACAAATGCCTGTTTCTGAACCACAGTCTGTTTTGCAACAGATGGTTTGTACAAGCAATGTCTGGCCAAATGGTTTTTCCTGCCACAATGGAAACATTTTTTGACTGTTTTGATTTGAGAACCAGTTTTAGCAGACCACAACTGATTCTTGTTCCTTTGATTTCCCCTGACTTGCTGTTGTTTGGGAAACTTTTGGACACCATGCTGTTGGCATGTGCAGATTGGAACATTTTTACCTCCTTTATTCCCTTTTGAGGAAGATGCAAGTGTTATAGTTAGAAGGTACAGAAACCTGGGGAGTAGCATGGCATACACTCATCTTCTCTTTTCCTTTCTTACTGGGGTTTGGGGCTGCTATGGGTACACTCATTGCTTTATGTCCTTTCTCAGCTTCTTTGCAATCACATGTTTCATTTTTAATGAGATCTTCTTTAGATTCAGGACTGACTTCAAGAACAGGATCTACAGTGGTCATAGACTCATCTAATGGTTCATTGACAAGCCTATCAGCAACTTCACTCATTGGATGAATGTATTTGTTGTTGTATGGAGGTGGAGTGGCTCTGTATCCTATACCTTTTTTGGGATTGAGCTGAGATTTTACCCTATCTTTAAATTGAACTTCCGTTAGGTGTTCCAGCTTTTGATTTGCCAATTTGAAGTTTCCTAGATCTATATTGACAGATTCTAGTTTTGTTATTAGCTTCTAATACCTTCTGATCAGCCTCATCTAATTTCTTATTTGGGGACTCTATTTTCTTATTCAGCTCCTTTTTCTCCCACTCATGATATGTTCTATCATGTCCCAATTGAATCTCATTATCTTTAGAGTCATTGATCTGTATTTCAAGATCTTCTATGGCCTGCATATATTCATATCTCCTTTCTTCCATTTTAGCTAGAGTTTTGCACATGCTCTCATTATGATCTCTGTACTTTTTAACCATATTTTTGCATGTTTGAGAGAAAAGTTTAGCATTTACCTCAGATGGTAATTCAGTTGAGGTTACAGTTGATGTTTCTGCCATTAGAGCTTGATTTTGAAACTCTTCCTCTATCTGATCACTCCAGTCAAACACATTGTCTTCTTGAGAAACAAGTGCTTGAGATGATGAAGCTTGAGTATTTTGCTGGGGTCTTGGTGGTTGTTGACCTTGGGACCTGCATTCTCTGGAAAAGTGGCCAAGCTTGTGACATTTAAAGCATTCAACTTTGGATTTGTGAAATGCTGGTTTCCCTTCAGGTCTGGCTTGGAAGTTGGATCTGCCAGTTCTTTTTAGAAACCTTTTAGCCCTCATAGTCAACATTGCATACTGCCATTTTAAGTCCATCTCTTCTAGATCATCTGGATGGATCTGTTCTAAATCTTCAGCATTTAAGGCAAATAGTCCATCATTGGCAACAAAGGCCTCATAATGAACATCAGTATAGTTAACATCAACACCTGAAAAGGAATCACAGCAGTTAAATTTATCAGTTAATGCTGATGACAGCAGAGCAGTGTTATGATTATAAGAAAAAGATTTCTTTTTAGTTTCAATCTCAGTTTCAAACACTCTCAAACTGTTGTAAAGATCATCCAGCTCTATTTCATCAAGAGTGTCCACTCTTCACCAAGAGATCTGAGAAATTTTCTGTATACTTCATCTTGATCCAAGCACACTTTGGCACTCTCCAATTCACCTATCAGTTTGTTAAACCTGTCAAATATTTGAGTGAGGTTTTCATTCTTGCCACCAGAAAAGTTTTCATACTGCTGTTTTAAAAGATCCTTTTGATTTCTCTTGGTGCTAGCATTACCAACAAATCTTTTCTCTAAAGCAATCCAGAGAGAATGAGAAGTGTAAAACTTTTTAAACTGGTGTTGATAAGCATTAGGAATGGCTATTTGAAGAAGTGTAAGAGCTTTCACTTCATTCATTCTAGCCTTTCTTTCAAGTTCAGTTTTTGGAGGAGTTTTTTTGGGTTTTCCCTCAGCATCAAGTTCATGATCAACTACAGGAGGAAATTCAACAGCTTCCCATATGGCATGATCAATAAATTGAATATGTTGTTGAATCCTGAGTTTCCACATCTCAAACTCAGTGGGTTTGAGCATAGGCACTTTGAGTCCTTGCCCAGATCCACTACTGCTATTTTCAAATTCCATTGAAGAAAATTTAAAATTTAAAAAGAAAGCTTCTGACTTTGAAAACAAAGAAAGACCTGTGGCTCTGATACCACTTGTCAAGATCAAAAATCACTACCTAAGATTAACTGGTTTGAATTAATCAGAGTATAAACCAATAACCTTGTATTGAATCAAAGTCCAATTAAGAAGATTGCAGAATAACACTTAATTGTTTTAAGAAAAGCTTTCAGAACAACTAAACACATAAACACAATCAATAACCAAATATCATTTGTATTGCCAAACTCAATGATTACAATCACCTCTAATTTGTTTGATTAGATGAAGAACACAGATTGTTCTTAGGGTTTTACAACCTTAGAGGCTTATGAAAACTTAATCAGAAAGACAATTACAATGATAAACCAGTACGTGCAGACTTACAATAGAAAAACCTATCTATGTATATATACTGCTTTTTGATTTGTTTCCTTGAAAAACTCTGATTTCTCTGATAGTAGATATGCTTGAATCTTCAAAATATATCTTTTCCTGAATATCAACACTTTCTGTTTATTGAGCTGTTCAACAGCTTGAAGTCTGTCTGTTGAGCAGCTTGAGCTTTAACACTGGCAGCTTGAACTTTTGAACTAGCAGCTCGAACTTCTTCAACTAACAGCTTGAACTTTGTACTTACAAAAAATCTACTAACGGTCTGAGAAATCTAACTAACAGCTTGACATACTTAGAATATTTCCCAACATAAAAGTAAACTATAAAGGGCACAATGACACTAATATAGTACATAACCACTATACATGTCACCACTTCTACCCAAACCACCACCATAATAATTCATTCGATACCAATTTCAGTTGAAGTAGTGGTCTAGTGACTTCAAATTCGGGCGCACAGATCCTAAGGACTTGGTTCAGCTGGACTTTTTCCTTTGTACTTTCCTGTAAAAAGATTCAACAACAACTGTAAGCGGTGCTTTGTGAGATTATAGATTTAACAGTTAACATTCAATGACAATTTTAATCGGAGACTTGACTTTGACTTTGACTTTTGACTTTAATCTCTGACTTTGACTTTAAGCGTGATTTTGACATGACTGCCGCTATCAGCCAGACATTGTGAGACATAGGACTTAAGATCGGATGATGTTTAATCCCACGCACACGCTTTTAATTGTGGGGACCAGCCACATACTGGGCTAGCTACCAGTAAGACAACGTGGGCAAACATCGGAATAGACTTAATCCTGGACTGGCATAGACTTACGCATACTTGAATTGTGCGGAAGCATATGAAAGCATCAAAATCAAGGCAAATGACTGAAAGCATTCAAGTAATGAATCAAGATAACCACAATAATATATCCAAGACTAATTCAGATTGTAAAGACAAGTGTGCATGATCATATAATAAAAGATATCATGATTCCCAGGGCATCACCGTACCAAGGTGTGCACAGGTCACATTCTAGCTCAACATATTAGACTTTCAAATAAAGCTAGAACAACAATATCTCTCACAGGAAGACAAGCATGTATACAGTTATATCTATAACTCACAAGTACTGGTTTTATTGCATGGCTGTTGACTTTGACTTTCGCAAGCGGATTAAATCAACCACCTGAGTTATCTCAGGATTTAGCAATTGACTTTACAGACTTTAGCTTTGACTTTACTGACTTTATCTCTGACTTGCTTCTCTGACTTTTGCTTGCCTTTATTTACTGGGCTTGACTTTAATTACTTTAACTTGACATTTCTGGCTTGGCTTTACCGACTTTGACTTTATAACATGGTTCAGATTTACCTGAACCTGTTACATAAGCTTTTATGGCATTACACAACACAATTGTACATTTCTATTAAATTCTTGAACTTTCTGTAGCTTATGTATGGACTTATTGCATTATTGACTTCTCGTGTCATTTCAAACTTTGTTGAATTAACTCATGACTTATATTGACCTTATGTGTTTTTATGCATTTCATGGGCATGTATTAGGTAATTCTTTGACTTTAGTTGCATTTCTTATCATTAAAATCTTACTTTATGCTTTCGTTTAATTATCATGACAATGAAATACATGTATATTCAACATTTACTTATTGAAAAGCCTTCATTCAAAACATGATCAAAGTGTTTATGAATTACTAGTCTTGTATCTATTGGACATAAACACATGTTTAACGTCACTTATATATGTATATGATCATACTCATGTCCCTATACTTTAATTTGATGCAGTTAGGCACATTTTTCATCAAGGTGAATCTCGGAAGTTTGATTTATATGCCAATACTTAAAACAAATACATACATTATGTAAAGAAGACACAACACACCCACACTCCTAAACTTTTATTAACAACGATAATCATGATTAGCATTAATTAAAAGTCTTAATGTTAATTAATATGTTAAATGTAATTTTAATTACATTTATTAGCAATGTAATTTCAATTAAAGTATATATATAAATCATGTTGCTGCCTCAATCATTCTTTTTCAGCACACAAAGTATGTGTATATATATATATATATTTATTAATGATGTCACTAATTTGCACATGTATGTATCTATGTATTTCAAGAATTAGTGAAGTTCCTGTTTTAGTTTGGCAGCCACACCTACATTGTATACATCCAAGTAACTAAGGACTGTTGATTGTTGTTTTTTGTTTTGGACAGCCCATAAAACCGAATATGGGTGCTGTCACTCTTTTCTTCTCAAACCAAATCAGAAACAAACACACAGAAAATTCTTCACACACACACATACTATCTTTATGAAAGAAAGATATAAAAGATTGCATATTTATACACACAACACACATATATTCCAGATTTACATTGCAACAAAATAGAAAAGGAATGGGTTGCACGTTGCTTTATTAAGACTGCACACACATTTATCATATATACTAAAAGGAATAATAGGCTGCTGTTTTGACATATATTGTTGTCCCTATTTCTGTTCTTTCTATATATACATATATATATATATATAGGTGTTGTTTCTTTCACCTTTGATCAACACACACTACCCACAGACACATACATAATTTATGAATTAAAAGTGAAGCTGGACTACTTCTGTTGCTGTTACATACGACAACATACACACACAATGTTGTGACTGTTTCGCTTTCTGTTTCTGTTTTATACATCGACACACACACTGCACATGTCATTAACTTATATGGAAATGAGTATAAAAGAAAAAGGATTGAATTGGTTTTGTGGACTGCTGTTGCATCTGAATTATCCCATTTCATGCAAAACACACACTTAAGTTTATATATATATTAATTAAAGGATGATAAGGGGCTAGTGTATTGGTACTAGACTGCTTTGTTTTAAATCAGAAAAACATCCGAAATAAATGTTGAAAAAGAAGTGTTGGACTGATTTGCCTTTTTCACTCACAGCTCACACACATACCCATTTTATGCAACAAAAATAAACGAGGTGAGTTGCTGCTTTATCTCTGTTTCCCCCGATACACTTACACACACATAAATATACACTTTTTAGTAATTAAAAATGAACTAAAAAGGCGGCTGGACTGTTGAATTTATTAGCTACTGAATTTTTTAAAACCTTATTTCGGTAATGGTCAATACCGAAACCCGTAATATACATGCAAATATACACACACGACTTTCAATTTAATCCCTTTCTATTTTCTCTGTTTTCGATAGATCCAGTAGCAAAAGGAAGGATTGAAGGGTGTTTAAGCATGCATTAGTTTGAACAGAACAAAAACAAACGAAATCAGTACCTGGCCGAAGGCCAATGGCCTTCTTGGCATCTCCTTTTCGGTCAAAAACAGAAGCATGAAGCAACATTCACAGCAACATATGTATTTAGTTTCTGAACTTTATTTGCATACATGAATTTAGACTCCCAAAATGCTAATATTTTCAATTAAAGACTAAATCATTTCATGCATGAACTTAAATCTGATTTTTAACACTTAATGATAACTAATTTTTGAGACACATTGAACACTTATAAATTTTCAGAAACCGTAAGTTCCTAAATGCACACAGGAAAATTTTTTTTAATGTTATTTACCTTAAATCTTGATAGAAACTTGATACTTGATGCTTGTTTTTATTGAATTCCAACTTGAATTTGGTTTCAAGTCTTTGTGATGGATTCAAATAATGAACCGTGGGTTTAGAAAGGGGATTAGAGAGAGAGACTTTCCATTTCTTCACTTTTAACAAAATGAGCAGATCCATGTGTTTGGGATTTCTATTTATAAAGTTTTATATTTTATAATTTGGCCACAAAAGTTTGTACTTATCTCTTTCTTTTAAACTTGTGCTTTATAATAATTCGTAGCATATATTTAACTTAATTAAATACATTTCATTACCTAAATGAAATTACATTACTAATGTATTGAATACAAGTTTCATTTAACTTGTTAGGCTTGTTAATCGCTATTAGTAAAAATTCGGGTTGTTACAGAATGGGCTCCACCACGCATAACTTCGTCCTCGAAGTTGTCTATGTTCAGATAAACGTAACTTAGGAATTACAAAGTAGTTAAGAATTCCCATATTCTGACATAAACATTCTTGTGTTTATTGAGCACCATCTGTATTTCATGATTTATGCTTCTTTGGCTTTTATAACCAATACATTTACTGGTTTCTAAATATTATCATTTTAACGATTGACTTACGCAATCAATATAGAATTTTAGGTTTCCTGCTTATCGCTTATCCTTTTCTGTATTGTCTTACGCTTTGAGATTCAGTATGACTTTCAATTTAATTATTAAGAGAGCTTATATCTCTTTTCTTTTGATCTTGAACAAATTGTAGTGCTTTTGAAATCTCACATGATTCAGGCACTGATACCTATATTGCTTATAGGTAAAATTTCTGATTTGAAAGAAACATTTAAGTCATTGCTTCAACTCATACAACCTATATGTCATCCGTATAATCAGTATCGATGACAAAGTTGTACAGTTGAACTTATGACTTGTCTTGAAATCACTAGTCGATTTAAATCATGAATAGAAAATCTTTATCCTGATCTCCCAAGAGATCCTATTTTTAAAATGTTTCTATGGAATCGGAATAAGGTCGAGATTGAAGACTGTGCTATTAACGAGCAAATCATGTTTATTTGTGGCTGTTTCAATATCTAGGGTAGCAGAATGCTAGGCAAGTGACTTGGTTAATCGATATGAAAGTGCTGTAGAAATAATTGAACAGTTTGTAGTAAAACCAAATGATGGACGATAGGTATGTAATAAGAAAACATACTCATGGCCGCATTTGGCATTTCCTCTGTTTCCTCGGCTGTGATATGATAAGCACGGGCTCTAGCTGACGGAGTTGCAGCAATGCTCTTCATTGTTGAACCTCCGGCATACGACTGAGATTGACTGTTGGTTCTCATTGGACATTGATGATTAAAGTGTACAGGTTTTCCACTCGTGGAATAACCAAGACCCTTCGTTGGGCATTCCTCGCTACTATGACCTATTTTGTTGCAAATATAACATATCACATCCATTGGACTACATAACCCAATATGTGATTTCCTACACCTTTTGCAGACTCGTTGTTCAGATTGAATCGCATAAGACTTGGCCTTCTGAGGAGAGCTATACTGATGAGTTTGTTGAGACTGAGTCTTTCCTGTCTTGAAGAATCTACTGAACCGTTGCTTCTTTGGTAGAGAAGGACATGTAGGACTGATCTGAGTTGCGCTTAGTTGTTCACCATACTCTCGGTATTCGCTTTCAATTTGTCTGGCTGCTTCCACCATCTCCAAGTATGTCTTGTATTTGTTACCACTCATCGGCTGACAATACTTTGGGTTCAATCCTCTACGAAAACGATTCATTTTTCTTTCTTCTGTGGCTACTTGATAAGATGAATTGCCACACAATTGCGAGAAGTCGTGCTCGTATTCATCGACCGTCTTATCGCCTTGAGTCAGTTGCATCAACTGAACTTCCTTTCTATCTTGCTGATCCGCGGGACAATACTTAGCGTTGAACATGTCGAGGAATTGCTCCCATTCAAGCGTTTGAATGACATCCTCTCCGTACATACTCCTCTGTGTCTTCCATCAGGCGCTGGCAGCTCCGACAAATAAGGCAGTAGCATACTTGACTCTTTGTGAATCTAAACACTTAGAGATACTGAAAATCTCTTCTGTGTGACAAATCCAGTCCAATGCCTGGATGGGGTCTACAGTACCCTCAAATGTCAAGGCACCACTAGACTTAAAGTCTTTGAATCGGCAGCCTTTTGGCTGTTCAGTTTGGACATTATCATTGGAGTTATTATAATCAGACTTATCATTATGGGTTTGCTTATCCATTCATTTGTTCTTTTTATCACCCATACGTTTTGCTTTAGCCTCATCAGCCTGAAACTATTCTTGGATTAGCTTGACTTGTTGTTGATTTTGTTGTGCTAACAGTTGTTGTATCATCTCAAACAGTTGCTGAAGAGTGACATTATCAGGAATTCCTCCTTGTCCAGACATCCTTATTGAAACATAAAAATTCAAGTGACTTTCAGTTGAACAGACTTAGTGACTATGTACTCTTTTTCCCATCCTAACAGTCAGTACGTCCTATCTCAGTTCAAGCCACCTAACATGATTGACACTTTATGTATTGCTTAAGTTTAGGACCAAGTATTACTTTCATAATACTTGATTCACTCAAACTATTGCTTTGATACCATCCTGTCAAGACCTCCACTTACGGGGCAGTCCTGAATGACTAAGCCCCACGGAGCAATACAACATCAATCACAACTAAGATAGAATTAATAAAACGCGGAATTAAGTCATTACAATAACTAGGATTATTTTACAATAAGTTTAAAATAAAACTATTAAAGCTTAAAAGTAAACTATAATGGGCACAAGGACACTAATCTAGTACATAACCACAATACATGTCACTGCTTCTACCCAAACCACCACCATAATCAATTCATTCGATACCAATTTCAGTTGGAGTAGTGGTCTAGTGGCTTCATATTCGGGCGCACAGATCCTAAGGACTTCGTTCAGCTGGACTTTTTCCTTTGTACTTTCCTTTTAAAAAGATTCTACAACAACTATAAGCGGTGCTTAGTGAGATTATAGATTTAACAGTTAACATGCCATGACAATTTTAAGCAGAGACTTGACTTTGACTTTGACTTTTGACTTTAATCTCTAACGTTGACTTTAAGCGTGATTTTGACATGACTTCCGCTATCAGCCAGACATTGTGAGACATAGGACTTAAGATCGGATGATGTTTAATCCCACACACATGCTTTTAATTGTGGGGATCAGCCACATACTGGGCTAGCTACCAGTAAGACAACGTGGGCAAACATCGGAATAGACTTAATCATGGACTGGCATAGACTTACGCAGACTTGAATTGTGCGGAAGCATATGAAAGCATTGATATCAAGGCAAATGACTGGAAGCATTCAAGTAATGAATCAAGATAACAACAATAATATATCCATGACTAATTCAGATTGTAAAGACAAGTGTGCATGATGATATAATACAAGATATCATGATCCCCAGCGCATCACCGTACCAAGGTGCGCACAGGTCACATTCTAGCTGAGCATATTAGACTTTCAAATAAAGCTAGAACAACAATATGTCTCACATGAAGACAAGCATGTATACAGTTATATCTATAACTCACAGTTACTGGTTTTATTGCATGGCTGTTGACTTTGATTTAGCAATTGACTTTACAGACTTTAGCTTTGACTTTACTGACTGACTTGCTTCTCTGACTTTTGCTTGCCTTTATTAACTGGGCTTGACTTTAATTACTTTAACTTGACATTTCTGGCTTGGCTTTACCGACTTTGACTTTATAACATGGTTCAGATTTAGCAGAACCTGTTAGATGTATGACAAAACAATGTACATAAGCTTTTATGGCATTACACAACGTAATTGTATATTTCTATTAAATTCTTGAACTTTCTGTAGCTTATGTATGGACTTATTGCATTATTGACTTCTCGTGTCATTTCACACTTTGTTGAATTAAACTCATGATTTATATTGACATGATTTAATGACATTATGTGTTTTTATGCATTTGATGGGCATGTATTAGGTAATTGTTTGACTTTACTTGAATTTCTTATCATTAAAATCTTACTTTATGCTTTCGTTTAATTATCATGACAATGAAATACATGTACATTCAACATATACTTATTGAAAAGCCTTCATTCAAAAGATGATCAAAGTGTTTATGAATTACTAGTCTTGTATCTATTGGAGATAAACACATGTTTGACGTCACTTATACATGTATATTATCATACTCATGTCCCTATACTTTAATTTGATGCAATTATGCACATTTTTCATCATGGTGAATCTCAGAAGTTTCATTTATATGCCAACACGTAAAACAAATACATACATTATGTATAGAACACACAACACACCCACACTCCTAATCTTTAATTAACAACGATAATCATGATTAGCATTAATTAAAAGTCTTAATGTTAATTAATATGTTAAATGTAATTTTAATTACATTTATTAGCTATGTAATTTCAATTAAAGTATATATATAAATCATGTTGCTGCCTCAATCATTCTTTTTCAGCACACAAAGTATGTGTATATATATATATATTTATTAATGATGTCACTAATTTGCACATGTATGTATCTATATATTTCAAGAATTAGTGATGTTCCTGTTTTAGTTTGGCAGCCACACCTACATTGTATACATCCAAGTAATTAAGGACTGTTGATTGTTGCTTTCTGTTTTGGACAGCCCATAAAACCGAATATGGGTGCTGCCACTCTTTTCTTCTCAAACCAAATCTGAAACAAACACACAGATAATTCTTCAGACAAACGTACTATCATTATGAAAGAAAGATATAAAAGATTGCATATTTATACGCACATCACACATATATTCTAGATTTACATTGCAACAAAATAGAAAAGGAATGGGCTGCAGGTTGCTTTATTAAGACTGCACAAACATTTAACATATATACTAAAAGGAATAATAGGCTGCTGTTTTGACATATATTGCTGTCCCTATTTCTGTTCTATATATATATATATATATATATATATATATATATATATAGGTGCTGTTTCTTTCACCTTCGATCAACACACACTACCCACACACACATACATAATTTATGACTTAAAAGTGAAGCTGGACTACTTCTGTTGCTGATACATACGACAACATACACACATAATGTTGTGACTGTTTTGCTTTCTGATTCTGTTTTATACATCGACACACACACTGCACATCTCATTAACTTATATGGAAATGAGTATAAAAGAAAAAGGATTGAATTGGTTTTGTGGACTGCTGCTGCATCTGAATTATCCCATTTTATGCAAAACACACACTTAACTTTATATATATATTAATTAAAGGATGATAAGGGGCTAGTGTATTGCTACTGGACTGCTTTGTTTTAAATCAGAAAAACATCCGACATAAATGTTGAAAAAGAAGTGTTGGAATGATTTGCCTTTTTCACTCGCAGCTCACACACATACCCATTTTATGCAACAAAAATAAAGGAGGTGAGTTGCTGCTTTATCTCTGTTTCCAGCAATACACTTACACACACATATATGTACACTTTTTAGTAATTAAAAATGAACTAAAAAGGCTGATGGACTGTTGAATTTATTAGCTACTGAATTTGTTAAAAACCTTATTTCAGTAATGGTAAATACCGTAACCAGTAATATACATGCTAATATAGACACACGACTTTCAATTATTCCCTTTCTATTTTCTCTGTTTTCGATAGATCCAGCAGCAAAAGGAAGGATTGAAGGGTGTTTTAAGCATGCATTAGTTTGAACAGAACAGAAACAAACGAAATCAGTACCTGGCCGAAGGCCAATGGCCTTCTTGGCATCTCCTTTTCGGTCAAAAACAGAAGCATGAAGCAACATTCACAGCAACATATGTATTTAGTTTCTGAACTTTATTTGCATACATGAATTTAGACTCCCAAAATGCTAATAATTTCAATTAAACACTAAATCATTTCATGCATGAATTTATAATCTGATTTTTAACAGTTAATGATAACTAATTTTTGAGATTTTGGAGACACATTGAATGTAACATCCCATTTTCGAGATAATTGCGTGTAATTATTTTAGTGGATGTTTAAATAATTATTATTGTGTGGGTCCAATAATAGCCCGAGTAGTGGTATATATGTGTCGGGTTTAGGAGTTACGTGTCTCCGGGTAATTAATTTAGTGGGTTAATTATATATCTGGGTTCGTGGAGTTAAATGGGTTAAAAGGATATTAATTGTGAAAATGGGGTATCGGGTTCGGGTTAATGGGTTCGGGACCGGATGAAAATAGAGACATATATAGATATTGAATTCCTTTCTCCTCTTCTCCCTTATCTATTCATGAGAAATAACCCTAAGTGTGTAAAGTGTGTGTAATAGTGTGTGTGTGCGTGTGATTTTGGAGAGCATCAAAGGAGATTTGGAAACTGGTTTGGAGGCTGGAACTCATCTTCTTCACTTGTTTATGTTCTTGAAGCTCCAAGGTAAGATTATGGGTTTTAATTGCTATAAAAATTCGAGATACATGGGTGTAATATTGGGGATTTGGTTTCTGGAATTATATGGGTTAAATATGTATGAGTTTTGTGTATTTGAGTGCTGGAAATCGGGTTTTGGGGGTTGAATACCTCTGGTGCAGCCATGGAAATCGAAGAGCAGGGATGGGTGCAGGCGTGGGGTCGCGACGCGACGCGCATGGGAGGAGGGGGCGGTGCGGTCAGCTGCTGGGTCGGGTTCTGCGTGGGTTTTGAGTTGGGTTCCGTAGGGGCTTGAGGCTGATTATGGGAGTCGATCTCGTCGGGATTCTGAGGTCGGGTTTCGGTTGGGTTTTCGGGGTTCGGTTGGGATTGTGTATTGATTTCAGTTCGATTAAAGGGTTGTGTTTGGATTTGTTTTATATGTTGATTGGAGTTCGTGGGTTCCGTTGAGATTAATCGTTTGAGATCCATGTGATTGCAGGGACGAGCCAATCGCGAGGTGAGCCGAATCAGAGATCGTAGAGTTAGGGATCGAGACGGGTTGTCTAACAGTCAGGTGAGTACCCGAGTTCTTTTCTAAACCGCGGGATTATTTTACGAGTCGTAACTGTGTACCTAGCATTGTGTATATATATATTGTGTATCGTGAATGAGACAGGGACACGAACAGCAGGTATACTTCTGTTCTTACATATGTGTTATATGTGTGCATGAAATGAGATCCAATCCGGGGGTCCGTGATGAGTTCCATACGGACGGTGATTCGCGATGTGTGATCGCGCGGGTTGACTATCCCTAACAGTCCTTGGGGCGTGTATACACGGTAGGGCCTATAGCCGGTTCGCGCCCGTGCTACAGGGTTGTGGCAAACCACCGCGGCCGCGGTCGTTAGCTGGGGAAGGGTCCCCCTTCTGTGATTCTGTGTGCAGGGCTGTGGATCTCATGCTGTGTGTTCATATCTGTATAGTGATGCTGATTGCCATGGACAGAGATAGAGTTGTGCTGTGTGTATGTGCTATGTGTAAGCATGCTATGTATTTATTGTGCAGAGTCTAACCCTCGCGTATTCACGAGCTTTAGAGCTTACGTATTCGAGTCTACCATGTTTAGGGTATCAGTGACGGGATCAGTAGCTGTGCTTGTTGATCTGGGATTGGGAATTATCTGGGAAGCTATGTGTTAGCTTCGTGTAATGATCTGATCACTACTGTTTATGTTAGCACTTTTTGGGTTATATAATTAGCGGATTATATATTATTAATGTTATGTGAAAGTTTTAATTTATTAGTGATTTCAGTTATCCTGTGAAATGTGCATGATCGAGCTATTGAGATTTTGCCACCTGTGTATTGTATTGACGTGGCATTTCCGGGTTCGGGGAGGGTGTTACAGCATGGTATCAGAGCTTGTGGTTTGAAGTCTGAGTATCATTAGTGGATGCTTAACTTAAAACTTGTTTCGATCCGTGGGGGATCCATTACGATTGATATTAGTGGAGTTAACTAACCTGGCTTAGTGTATAACGCTGGGTGATTTATCTATGGTTCTCAATTGTTTCGTTTCGTGCAGATTGTTATGGCAGATCATGGTGAGGGATCGGGCGCGGGTAAGCCACACAGTGATGAGTATATTCGAAAATCAGAGTTGCTAGAGGTCCTTACCGAGTTTTACAGACAGCCGAAAGAGCAGGAGAGGGAACATGGTCAGAATGTGGGGCCAGTTGTTCGGTCTACTGAGACAGAGTCTGGGGCTGGTGCTTCGTCGTCTATTTCGAGGAGGGGTGGGTCCTTTAAGGACTTTATGACTGGAGATCCACCCCAGTTCAGAGGTGAGGGTGAGTCAGGGATGGCTATGGCATGGGAACGTGAGGTGGAGGCCGCTTTTCGAGTTGCGCACGTGGAGCCGAGAGATATGGTCGGTTATGCGATCTATCTGTTGAAGGGAGGGGCGTCACAGTGGTGGCAGTCTATAGAGTCAGCGATGACATCTTCTGCAGCTTATGCGATGACGTGGGATCAGTTTAAAGCCGTGTTTGAGCTGCTGTACATTCCTAGAGATGAGAGGCGGGAGATGGAGCGGCGATTCTTTCATTTACAGCAGGGAGAGATGACGGTGAAGCAATATGTGGACCGGTTTAATGAGTACTCCCAGTTTGCGACTCAGCACATTGCCACCGAGCAGCGGAAGGTTGATGCATTCATTGATGGACTGCGAGCCGATATTAGAGAGTTCGTCGGGATGCACGAGACTTCTACTTTTGCTAGAGCATTAGAGATGGCCCGCATAAGGGAGCGGGAGATAGCCAAGCGTAGGGAGGAGCCATCTTCTCAGCGCCGTCGTGCGAGGACTCCTGAGCGGTCCTCGAGAGATCGGAGGCATTCCAGAGACGATTCCAGAGAGCGGCGTTCGGGACAGAGTTCAAGAGACAGGGACAGGGAGCGGAAGTCGAGTGGACCGGGACGGAGCCAACGATTAGATAATCAGAGTCAGAGGCAGAGTTCGCGATATACAGGGCAGAGCCAAAGCAGCGTAGGGCAGAGGCCTCGAGATGGAGGCAATAGGGGAGACAGTTCGGCTGGAGATCGGGAGTGCCCGATATGTCATCGTCGCCATAGTGGGCCGTGTGTGCCTAGGTGTTATCGATGCGGTCAGCGTGGGCATGCTGCCGCCACGTGTACATTTCCAGAGCCATTGTGCTTCCGTTGTGGGAGGCTGGGGCATAGAGTGCGAGACTGTCCTGAGCCGGGACTAGCGGTACAGGGTGTGAGTTTTTGTGGGGCCAGAGCAGAGCCGTCGTCATCCGTTCGTCATGATTCTAGGGCGCGAGGTTGAATCTTTCAGGCGACTACAGAGGAAGCTCGAGATGCTACTGATAAGGTTTCGTGTATGTTTTTCTGAACTTGGCTTGAGTATGTGTTTTGTGGGGCGGGTTGTTGGGCTATATCTGTGATAAGTGTGTGCGATCTGTTGCGTGTGACTGCTTCGTTGTGTCTGTGATTATGTGATTCGGTGGCAGAGGTGTGGAATGGTTGTGCCTGGGTTATATGGGATTGTTATATTTGGGTATGTGTGTGAGAGTGGGATATAATGTGGTAAGATGGGTTATCAGAGTTCTAGGGTTAGGCATTGTGCTATGATTAGTGGATTAATCCTGTTGAGTTGTGTGAGCTATATGAGTGATTATTGCGAATGTATTGTGATGTGCTAGTGGATTGATCCTTCTGATACTGAATTATCATGCTGATAGTGGATTATCATATTTACGATGGATTGAAATTCTTGTGTGTGCTATCCATATCTATGATATTGCGTTTAATGAGATGCGTTTATCTGTTGCGGTGAAAAGAGTTGAGAGTTCTGTTGTGATAATGGATTAGTCTATTGAGAGTGGATTTAATCCCTTTATGAGTTTAACCATATTTATGAGTTTGCGTTTAATGATTTGATGGAGATGTCTTTATGTGTTGTGTTAGTGGATGATCTATATAGAGCTATGCGAGTATGTGATGAAAGAGAGAGAAGGTCGATGGATTGAGATGATATGTTGATCCAGTGGCTTATGAGGTGACGCCACGAGAAGGCTCTGCTAATAGAGGGTCTATCAGTTGCTGATATGCGAGTTAGAGGTTTTAACCGAGTTATTAGTGGATTACCTGATTGAGAAGCGAAGATATGTATCAGTGATGATTGTGCCATTCAGAGTTCAAGTGCGAATTCATCAGAGTTGTTGGTAATTATATTGAGAGTTGTGAGTCAACATTTTCGGGGATTTGACTTAGAGATGTGAATTTGCGAATAGCTTGCGATAGATTCCGTGGACGGAATCTTTTTAAGAGGGGAGGATTTGTAACATCCCATTTTCGAGATAATTGCGTGTAATTATTTTAGTGGATGTTTAAATAATTATTATTGCGTGAGTCCAATAATAGCCCGAGTAGTGGATTATATGTGTCAGGTTTAGGAGTTACGTGTCTCTGGGTATTTAATTTAGTGGGTTAATTATATATCTGGGTTCGTGGAGTTAAATGGGTTAAAAGGATATTAATTGTGAAAATGGGGTATCGGGTACGGGTTAATGGGTTCGGGACCGGATGAAAATAGAGACGTATATAGATAATGAATTCTTTTCTCCTCTTCTCCCTTATCCATTCATGAGAAATAACCATAAGTGTGTGAAGTGTGTGTAATAGTGTGTTTGTGTGCGTGTGATTTTGGAGAGCATCAAAGGAGATTTGGAAACTGGTTTGGAGGCTGGAACTCATCTTCTTCACTTGTTTATGTTCTTGAAGCTCCGAGGTAAGATTATGGGTTTTCATTGCTAGAAAAATTCGAGATACATGGGTGTAGTATTGGGGATTTGGTTTCTGGAAGTTTATGGGTTAAATATGTATGAGTTTTGTGTATTTGAGTGCTGGAAATCGGGTTTTGGGGGTTGAATACCTCTGGCGCAGCCATGGAAATCGAAGAGCAGGGATGGGTGCAGGCGTGGAGTCGCGGCGCGACGCGCAGGGGACGCGACGCGCAGGGGAGGAGAGGCGCGACGCTATGTGCAGAGGGCGCGGCGCGGTCAGCTGCTGGGTCGGGTTCTGCATGGGGTTTGAGTTGGGTTCCGTAGGGGCTTGAGGCTGGGTATGGGAGCGGGTCTCGTCGGGATTCTGAGGTCGGGTTTCGCTTGGGTTTTCGGGGTTCGGTTGGGATTGTGTATTGATTTCAGTTCGATTAAAAGGTTGTGTTTGGGTTTGTTTTATATGTTGATTGGAGTTCGGGGGTTCCGTTGAGATTAATCGTTTGAGATCCGTGTGATTGCAGGGACGAGCCGATCGCGAGGTGAGCCGAATCAGAGATCGTAGAGTTAAGGATCGAGACGGGTTGTCTGACAGTCAGGTGAGTACCCGAGTTCTTTTCTAAACCGCGGGATTATTTTACGAGTCGTAACTGTGTACCTAGAATTGTGTATATGTATATTGTTTATCATGAATGAGACAGGGACGCAAACAACAGGTATACTTCTGTTCCTACATATGTGTTATATGTGTGCATGAGATGAGATCTAGTCCGGGGGTCCGTGATGAGTTCCATACGGACGGTGATTCGGGATGTGTGATCGCGCGGGTTGACTGTCCCTAACAGTCCTTGGGGCGTGTATACACGGTAGGGCCTGTAGCCGTTTCGCGCCCGTGCTACAGGGTTGTGGCTAACCGTCGCGGTCGTTAGCTGGGGAAGGGTCTCCCTTCAGTGATTCTGTGTGCAGACTGTGGATCTCATGCTGTGTGTTCATATCTGTATAGTGATGCTGATTGCCAGGGACAGAGATAGAGTTGTGCTGTGTGTATGTGCTATGTGTACGCATGCTATGTGTTTATTGTGCAGAGTCTAACCCTCGCGTATTCACGAGCTTCCGAGCTTACGTATTCGAGTCTACCATGTTCAGGGTATCAGTGACGGAATCAGTGGTTGTGCTTGTTGATCTGGGATTGGGAATTATCTGGGAAGCTTTGTGTTTGCTTCGTGTAATGATCTGATTAGCACTGCTTATGTTAGCACTTTTTGGGTTATATAATTAGTGGATTATATATTATTAATGTTATGTGAAAGTTTTAATTTATCAGTGATTTCAGTTATCCTGTGACATGTGCATGATCGAGCTATTGAGATATTGCCACCTATGTATTGTATTGACGTGGCATTTCCGGGTTCGGGGAGGGTGTTACATTGAACACTTATAAATTTTCAGGAACCGTAAGTTCCTAGATGAACACAGGAAGAAATTTTTTAATGTTATTTACCTTAAATCTTGATAGAAACTTGATACTTGATGCTCGTTTTTATTGAATTCCAACTTGAATTTGGTTTCAAGTCTTTGTGATGGATTCAAATAATGAACCGTGGGTTTAGAAAGGGGATTAGAGAGAGAGACTTTACATTTCTTCACTTTTAACAAAATGAGCAGATCCATGTGTTTGGGATTTATATTTATAAAGTTTCATATTTTATAATTTGGCCACAAAAGTTTGTACTTACCTGTTTCTTTTAAACTTGTGCTTTATAATAATTCACAGCATATATTTAACTTAATTAAATACATTTCATTACTTAAATGAAATTACATTCCTAATTTATTGAATACAGGTTTCATTTAACTTGTTAGGCTTGTTGATCGTGGGTATTATAGGATTTTGAATGTGAGATAGTGGGAGAGAGAAAAGGGCGGTTGATTTGAAATGTGATGACTAGCGGAACGGAATGGTTTCCACGTTAGCATAAATGTCAAGTCAACTTGATGCCTTTCTTCTCTTAAACACGCAACACACATTATCCGCACGTAATTAAGATAAATAAATGTATAATTAAATAACTTAAACGTGAAGTAATGTTAATTAAAAGTGGATGTTCAAAGCTGTTGCTCAAAGTTGTGATGAAAGTGTTTCATCCAAAACCGATCAGTCTTTAACCTGTTTATGAAACCTGTATAGTTGTTTAAGGACAGGTTTCAATTTGAAACTTGTTTAATAACTGAACACATGACAAGGTTTGCCTTGTAGACATAATACAGAATTAGCAGGTTTCAGGTTTAGACAACAGAACAAGTGTGATGATTATTGTTCTGTCAAACTTGGTATATGTCAAACCTGTTCAAATCTTAAAGAACTAGCTAAGTAAAGAACTAGTGAAACCTGTTCCTTCAAAGTTTTTCTTTGAGATTTTAGCAAGTTTGCTTAATTATCCTTGGAACATCAATGACACCTAGTCGCTTTTATTTAACATCCCCATCTTGCATACAAGGGAGTTAAACCTTTCATCAAGAGGTTTGGTGAAAATATTTGCAAGCTGTTCTTCTGTAGGAACAAAAGTTACGTCAACATTACCTTTTTGGATGTGATCTATTATGAAGTGATGTCTGATTTCTATATAGTTTGTTCTAGAGTGAAAGACGAGGTTGTTGGATATCGGTATGACACTGGTATTGTCACATAGAATAGGAATTTCCCTATATACCAGACCATAATCCTCAAGCTGATGCTGCATCCATAGGATCCGCCCATAGCAGCTTCCAGCAACAATATACTCAGTTTCAGCAGTAGAAGTGGAAACAGTGTTCTGCTTCTTGCTGCACCAAGTAATCAACTTACAATCAAGGAGTTGACACCCACATGTTGTGATTTTTCTATCTAGCCTGCAACCTGCAAAATTAGAATCTGTGTAGCCAATTAGATCAAGGCTAGAGTCTTTGGGATACCAAAGACCCAAGGCTGGTGTACCCTTTAGGTATCTAAAGATTCATTTTACAGCAGCTAAATGTGATTCCTTTCCATCAGCTTGAAACCTAGCACATAAACAGGTAGCAAACATTACATCTGGTCTACTAGCTGTCAAATATAGCAAGCTCCAAATCATACCCCTGTAAGCTGTTAATGAAACAGGCTTGCCCCAAGTATCAACATCCAATTTAGCGTTAGTTGCCATTGGGGTTTTGATGGGGGAACATTGATCAAATTTAAATTTCTTTAAAAGATATAATGTATTATAAAAATTCCATTTGAGGTTTGTTTAACCTGTAGTCCTAGAAAGAAAGTTAGTTCATCCATCATGCTCATTTCATATTTAGATTTCATGAGCCGTTAAAAAGTCTTGCATTGATATTCATTAGTAGACCCAAATATAGTATCATCAACATAGATTTGAACAAGCATAATTATCAGATTTCACTTTATTTATGAACAATGTAGTATCCACTTTATCTCTAGAATATCCAATGCTCATAGGAAAATCAGTAAGAATGTCATACCAGGCTCTGTGGGCTTGTTTTAGTCCATAGAGTGCTTTGTCCAACTTATAGACAAAACCTGGTTAATGTTCAATTTCAAAATCTGGAGGTTGCTTAACATATACCTCTTCTTGCAGCTTACCATTCAAAAATGCACTCTTTACATCCATTTGAAATACCTTTGTGTTTTTTTGAGCAGCATATGCTAGAAACAAACGAATTGCTTCTAGCATGGCCACAGGAGCAAATTTTTAATGATAGTCAATAACTTTTCTTGCCTGTACCCATGAGCAACCAGTCTTGCCTTATTTTAATGACATTACCTTGCTCATCCATTTTATTTCTAAAAATCCATTTTGTGCCAATTATTGTTTTACCCTTAGGCAAAGGGATCAGCTTCCATACTTTGTTCTCCACAAACTGGTTGAGTTTTTCCTGCATGGACACAAAACTTAAGAACATACAGAAGTTTCGAAGACTGTCCCACCTTGTCTGCACACCTTTATTGATGTCACCTATTATTTGATCGTTTGGGTGATACCTGATCCACTTAGGATCGTGTTTCAATGATGCTTCCTTTGTATCTTGAACACCAATATCATTTGCAATAGGTCTAGTAGAACAACTTTCTTGACTATCAGACACACTGATATCTTGGGCTTGTTCATTTGTTTTAGGAAGTAACATTGGTGTTAAACACATTAGCAGAGGATTCAGGAAAATCAGTATAGATTGGTTCTGGACATGGTACATCAACTACATCAGTGCACTTATTCACACACGGTGAATCAATATAGTCATCAACATGTCCATTATGGTTAACAGGTTTCACTTTGGATGATGTGGAAGCGTTGGAGTCCTTTTCTTCAGCATTTGAGCGTAGAAGATCATAAAAGCTGAAGTCTCCTAAAGTAGATTCAGGATAAGCTTTTAGTGAAGGATTTTCATACTCTTCAAAGGTGACATTGATGGATTCATCTCCACCTTTCTTCTAGGGTTGTATAATTTGTAGGCTTTTGAAATGGCATAGTATTCAACGAACACTCCTTCATTAGCTTTGGGTTCAAATTTAGCTAGTTGATCCCTTTGATTCAGAATGAAGCAAAGTCATCCAAACACATGGAAATAGCTTATACTTGGCTTTCTCCCTTTGAGTAATTCATAAGGAGTTTTATTGAACCTTTTCATCACAAAGAATCTATTTTGAGTGAAGCAAGTAGTGTTGACAGGAATGATTAAGGGAGACCTGATGCACATAGCATAGTTCTAGCAGCTTCTATAAGAGTCTTGTTTCTCCTCACGGCAACTCCATTTTGTTGTGGAGTTCATACAGCTGAGAAGTTTTGAGAAATTCCTCTTTCTTCACAGAAGTCCTCAAGAGTACTATTTTGGAATTCAGTACCATGATCACTTCTATGCTGTTTGACTTAGGCAGAATTTAGAACCTCCATCTTTTTGATAAATCCAATAATTTCTCTTGCAGCCTCTCCTTTGGTCTTTAAGAAGATCACCCATGGATACCTGGAGAACTCTTCAACCACTACTATGGTGTATCTTCTGCATCCTAGACTTGAGACATTTACAGATCCAAACAAGTCGATATGGATCAAGAAGAAAAGTGAATCAATAGAGAAATTATGTTTAGACTTACAAGATGTTTTTCTTCGCTTACCCTTCTCACAAGCTGAGAAAAGTTTGTCCTTAACAAAGGTTATAGAAGGCAAACCTGTTACTAACTTTTTTTTACAGAGTCTGTTGATGTTCTTGAAGATCAAGTGTGAGAACCTTTTGTGCCATAACCAGTTGAGGTCTGAATTGCTCCTTGAGATGAAACAGTTCTCAGTTGTTTGATCAGGAGATTTCACATCTACAATGTATACCCCTTTCTCTCTTTGTGCACACAGCACAACTTTACACGGAGGATCCAATATGTACCCTAGGTGTTCATCAAAGTTAACCTTGTAACCAGCATCACACAGTTGACTAATCCTTACAAGATTATGTTTTAGCCTAGACACAAAGGCTACTCTGTTGAAAATTGCAGCACCTTTATGAGGAGTTCCATATCCTTCTGTGGATACTTGGATATTGTCACCAAATTTCTTTGGTCCTTTTTCAGGTTTGCGGTCACTCAACAGATCCTTACAACCTGTCATGTGGCCAGAGCTGCCACTATCCAAGTACCAAACATGGCTTGGTTGTTTAACCTGCAGAGTAACAAGAGGAAACATTATTTGTTAGTGGAACTCATCATAAGGATGAGTTCTCCTTCCTCATCAACATTTGTTGATGGGCCACATAAATCAACACTAATATTTCAAGTTTTGATGTTAGCTATTGAGATACTTTCCTCAATGACAATTTTACACCCAACACTGCTTCATCTAGCAATATTGGTACTAACGGTGTCAGCAGGCCTTATATCCTTAGTTTCAGGACAGTCTTTGGCCATGTGAGTTTTCTTTCCACACCTATAGCATTTTCTCTTTTTAGATCTTTTGAAAGAGGAACTCTCAGAAACACATTCTGAAATTTCTCTGTTGGTGTTATCAACAGGTTTTGCAAAGTTTTTACTTGTTTTAGATCGACCAACAAGTGTTATGGGAACTTCAACTACAACAACATTGCATGTTTCTTCTTTCCTCTTTTTAGGAGGACAGAGATCAAGTATAGGCAGTTTAACTGTCTTTTAACCTTTCAAAGGGTTGGAAAACTTATTTCCAATTTTCTCAGGTTGAGCAATGGCTTTGCCTTTGCCTTCACTAAGTTCTGATGACATTTGCAAGCTTGTGGTAGCATGGTCGTCTTGCTTGGTTTTAACAAAAGGTTTTCTTTCATTCATAACCAATTTACCACTACGATTTGAAAACTTATTTGAAACCATAGAAATTTAACTTCCAACACGAGACTTACCACTCTTGTATGTAAGCTGCTTTCCTTTTGAAAATTTCTTTTCAAAGAATTCAACATTGAATGGAGGAACATGTTTCTTACCATTATCTTCGCCTCAGAACCTGTCTTATTGACAGGTTTAGCAGACAATGTTACTGATTTAACACATTTTCCATTAAGATGTCCATGTGAGGCAGTTGGGCACTTTGCAGTGTGGTTTGATGGAGAACACTTCCCATCATCAGACTATACAACTTTATCATATAGACTGTCAGTATTTTGAGGCTTGACAAACCTAATTTTTGAAATAAACTTTCCATTTACATTTTGTATAAACATATTTGGAAGTTCACCAAGAGTAGACAGATCTGTTTCCAGATTCTTGATTTCAACAATTGAAGCTGCTGTGTCAAGGTCTCCTCCAAGATAAGCTTGGATTTGAGCAGGAATTTGCTCAGTGATACATTGATTGTCTCTTTTAGCAGAATGACACAAATAGTCAACAATCTTTTGAAGCTTTGAATGCTTTAAGTTTGTTTATCTCTTTTCTTATAACAAAATTGTGTTGATGTATTTTACTTCGTCTAGCTTAGTTTTCAACTTATGAAAACTGTCAACTTCATTGGTTTTAAGTTTAAAATCAGTTTTTAGTTTTAAAATCTCAGACTTTAAAGCATCCTGCTTCTCAATAGCAGCTTTTAAATCCACAAACAAGTAATCAAACACTTTATCATTTTCCTCAGAACTAGAATCTTTAAAATTTTGTACCTTGTACATCATTGTAGGATTCCAGTTTTCCAAAGATCTAGAGCTTCAACTTTGGCAATATCTTGTTTGAAGTTACTTGTAGAAGGAACATCAGTATTGGCCACTAGACAGTTGTTGTCCTCCTCATCAGATGATGAGTCAGAGTCTTCCCAATCACAGGTTTCAGCAGTAAGTCCCTTCTGTTTGTTAGATGCCACTGAGTCTTCCAACTTCTTCACCTTAGCCATGGTTATAAGATACTTAACCCTATAGCCATCATCCCTCTTTGTCTTGTATGGTTTGGATGATGAGCCAACAACTTAGGACACACATCAGTCTTGCCACTTTTAAAGCACTCAACATTAGATTTATCAAATGTTTTCTTTTTGATAGCACAGGATTTTCATTGTGACATTTTATTTCCAACCTTTTTCTTGTTGAATTTTTTGAGAAGCATGGCAATGATTTTCTCATCTTTAAGTTCACCAAGATCTTCATATTCGTCTTCTTCCTCTGAAGTTACTTCCAAGTTATCATTAGCCTAATGATCAGCATGTGTGAACACATCACACACCTAATTCACAGGTTGCCTCATATTAGCCACTAAGGTTGAACCCCCTCTTAGAAATTTCCAAGGCATTACTCTTTTGCAGCCTTGATTGTTCATCATTTAGCAAGGATCGATAGAGGTTTAGATCCATGCTTCTGAGAGTACCTGAGTTTCTTAGAATAGATGAAAAATAATTTCATTCCTCAGGCAAGATGTCTAAGAACTTGTTCACCAGGGTTAAACTGTCCTTACTGATCCACCAACTTTGAGATCATTTATTAGAGCAGTGAATCTGGTGTAGGTTTCAGTGAGACTCTCCTTAGGCTTATCAAAGAATAGTTCATATTGTCTAACACCTTTCTTTAGTAGTACACAAGGCATCCTGTTATCCAATGTGATAATGGGGCCATCATAGATACTACACAAGGTTTCCCACATTTCTTTAGCAGTTTTCATCTTCTCAACATGTTTGAACACATCATCGGGAAGAGAAATGACAAGGTTGTTCCTAGCTTTTGCATCAAGGGCCAAAAGTCTTTTATCTTCATCAGTCCATTGGGCTTTTGCTTTCTCAATGGTCCTGACCTCAGGAACATCACCTTCAGCATTAGGAGTAATGATAGGGATAGAGGTTAGCAGATATAGACCTTTCATCACTATCTTTGGGAGTTGCACATCAAGATTCTCTAAATAGAACATCATTCTGCAATTCCATCAAGAGAAGTTTTGGTGATTAAACTTTGGAGGTTTGCCATTGATCCGTTGTCATAGTAGGATGAGGAGTTTGAAGCAATGTTTTCCATGGTGGGAAATGGAAAGTTATGAGAGATCTAGAGTTAACACACGCTCCAACCAGCTCTGATACCGGTTGTAGGTCCCAAAAGGTTTACCAAGTATGTTAAAAGAGGTTGTAGAGGGGGTGAATACAACAAATTCTTTTTCACACACCTTTTCTCGATGTTTTTATGTATATATATACACACTTGTTAAATTACAAACAAGTTTAGATTGTGGAATGATCTAAACTGAGATGACAGAATTGAAATAACAGATTATAAACTAATCTAAGACTCACTCAGACTAGATACAATGAATTTACTCACTAAGGTTCACTCATTATTTATACGTGACACAGACAGAATACCTTCAAGATTGAACAACTTAGACACACTCAGCTATCACAGTCTAAGATGAAATAGAACTTGCATGCACGAAAAACAGACTTTGCTTACACTAGTAAAAAAATGGGCTTTGGTCACACATGCTCGAAATCAAATCATCACACATTAGAATATTTGTGTGACTAAAGATACAAAACTAAAGTTCATGTCATTCTTTTAGTCAAATCTTAACTCCAATCGTGTGACCAATCTAAAATGTATTGCCACACATTCGAACATTTATGTGACTAAAGGTATCTGGTATTTTCTTTTTGCTGATTAAGTTCGAAGCATTAGTCACGTTACACACATAAAATGTGACAAAACGGTGTCACAAAGTTGAATAGTGTGACCAAATGCCCGTATATGGTCACATGAAGTAATGTGTTATGCGACTAAATCATGAACTCGAGTTTGTCACACACGATTTTAGTGTAGCCAAAAGCACATACTATATGGTCACATAAGTTACTATGTGTGGCTAAAGTGTAGTGTGTGTTAGAATGTAAAAATCCAATACGTATTAGTTACATTGAGTGCCATTTTGTGTGACTAAATCATATGCCACTATGGTCACTTGAATAATTTTTTGGGTGACCAAATCATATTCCAGTATATGGTCACATGAAATATATGTATGTGTGAGTAAATCATATTCCAGTATATGGTCACATGAAGTAATTTGTTATGTGACTAAATCAGGAACTCGAGTTTGTCACACACGATTTTAGTGTAGCCAAAAGCACACACTATATGGTCACATAAGTTATCATGTGTGGCTAAAGTGTAGTGCACGTTAGAATGTAAAAACTCTAATACGTATTAGTCACATTGAGTGTCATTTTGTGTGACTAAATCATATGCCACTATATGGTCACTTGAATAATTTTTTGGGTGGCAAAATCATATTCCAGCATATGGTCACATGAAGTAATTGTATGTGTGATTAAATCATATTCCAGTATATGGTCACATGAAGTAATTTGTTATGTAAATAAATCATGAACTCGAGTTTGTCACACAAGATTTCAGTGTAGCCAAAAGCAGATACTATATGGTCACATAAGTTAGTATGTGTGTCTAAAGTGTAGTGTGTGTTAGAATGTCAAAATATAAATGTCAGGATATAAATGAATCAAGTAATTTTATAAACTTAGGTTATATATAATCAATTCAATTACATTCCATTCCATTCAATGAATAATAAAACTTTGGTTTTAAAATTAATAAACTAATTTTATTACACAATTAGCAGTTTGAGAAAATGTACTAAAAGCTTGAGATATTGAACTAACAGTTCGAGATTTGCAAAAACAGAATTTCTCAATTTAACTCAAGTGAATAATAAAACTTAGGTTAAAATTAATCAATTAATTCTATAAACTTATGTTATACAACACATAACAGCTTGAAAAAAATGGACTAATAGCTTGAGAAATTGAACTAACAGTTCTAGATTTGCACTAACAGGATTTCTCAATTTAACTTTAGTGATAATAAAACTTAGGTTAAAATTAATCAAGTAATTTTATAAACTTAGGTTAAATCAATTCAATTCCATGTATAATAAAATTAAATCATATGTCACTATATGGTCACTTGAATAATGTTTTAGGTGACCAAATCATATTCCAGTATATGGTCACATGAAGTAATTTGTTATGTGACTAAATCATGAACTCGGGTTTGTCACACACGATTTCAGTTTAGCCAAAAGCAGATACTAATGGTCACATATTTGTTTGTGTGACCAAATCATATTCAACTACAATAATTTACTGCACTGTAAAATAAAATGTCGAAGTCACATGGAAATTAAGATACGTACTGATAATCATTTCCTAAATTAATTAATTAAAAGGTAATTAACAAGACATGGTTCCAGTGCACGACATGGTTCGATCACTTGGATTTTCGTATAATAATACCTTCACAGTTGCTTCGATAATAATCATCTCTTGATTTGGTACCCAAGTCACGTTCATCCACACGTGGCAAAATGTTATCATTGTGCGGGTAAATGACGGTGCTAAATTCTTCATCGATTTCATCATAAATGTCTCTGTAATTCTTCGGAGGTGTGTTGAAGACAATAGAAAACTTTTTATTTTTCTGGTCTTTCACATAAAACACTTGTTGTGCTTGTGAGGCTAATATGAACGGATCAAGCTTGTGGCCTAAAGTGGTCAGGTCAACCAATGTATAACCTTGCTTTCGATCCCGTTTGACCGCACCAGCCTGATGGTTAATCCAATCACATTTGAAAAGAGGGAGTTGCATGAAACGATAATCTGGTACCCATATTTCATTCAAAATGCCATAACACAATTTGGGTCTTGTGGTTGCTACTCCTTTGGATATGTGCATATCATCTGTCACAACACTAACCCACTATTTTGGTAAATGTTGGCGTCAGTACATTTAGTACGAAATGTATACCCATTGATGTTATATGCAGTGTGTTTCAGTATGGTGGCGCGTGGTCCATGTTAGATCCACCTTACGGTTTCTAAAACACTTTCTTTGGAGATCTCTAATTCTCTCTAAACCTGAATATTATATCATTACAATTACATATATGAGCTTCAAGTTGAAGGAACAACTACAAACAGTTACAAAAAATAATTAATTACCTTTAGTTTTAACTAGGTAACAAAAGTTTTATAATGCTTATCCTTAAGGAATGCTTTTCGCTTACCCGGGTTTTGTGTTTCGAAAATCTATTTGTGTCGCCTGAAACAATGTATTAATTTGTGGTCAATTAGTATGTTTGATGCAAGATTTCAAGTAATTAACGAAATAGACATGTGTTAGTAATACTTACTCGATATACAGTTCAATTTCATCTGTATTGTGTATTGCGTACAAATGTGCTATCCCAAGTAGTTCCTCAAAAACATCACTTGACTTGCTGGCCGACAGTGGCTTTCCGTCTTCATTTATTTCATCACTTTCATGTGTATCACCTGGGATACCGATAGTTTTCATGGACTTTTTATATTTGCCGAAAAACTCTATTGTTTCTTCTGCAATAGTCTCATCAGCAATGCATCCCTCTGGTTTATTTCTGTTTCGCACATGTCCTTTAATAACCTTCATACAACGTTCGAAGGAATACATCGAACGAAAGCATACCGGACCACATAATTTACCTCCCGAGTTAAGTACACAGTCAAATGGACCATAATATCACAAAATTAGGGAGGAAAGAACTTTTCGAGTAGGCAGAGTGTGACAGAAAGTTCTTCTTGCATTTATCTAGTTCATCTAACACGATATCTTTGTTGCATATCGATTTAAAGAAAAAGAAAAACCCGATGAGCTTCCTATCTTTTAGGCTGACTAAAGACGAGAAATTGGAATAATAGCCTTGCGGTACCCTGATGTTGTGTAATGTTTCACAAAAGATGTCTTTTTCTTCATTCGTTAATGTGTAACATGCTGCAGGTAGTACTAAATTTTCTCCGTCTTTCCTAGCAAACAACTCTGGTTTATTTATCCCCAACTCTGCCAGATCCAATCGAGCATTCTCTCCATCTTTCGTCTTTCCTGGAACATTTAGTAAAGTTTCGTGTATACTCTCACCAACATTCTTTTCAATATGCATGAAGTCAATGCAATGTTGAACTTCATTATACCTCCAATACTAAAGCTTTCAATACCAAATGTTGAATTTCTTACAGTACGCACCATCTTGTTCATTTCCTTAGCTTGAACTACCATCCTCTCTTCCACTTTTCCTTGTGTGCTTCTGGTTTGGACATTTCACCATTCCCTAGTTATTTTCATATATTTGACCTGGTTGTAAATGTCTTTTCCAGTCATTGGTTTTGGACACGGGCGGAAATCTTGTTTTCCATTAAACGCCTTCGTTTGCCTTCTGAACGTGTGTCACCATGGTAAAATCTTCTGTGACCAACATAACTCTGCTTGGATGATGCAGGAAGCCTAACACAATCAGTTTCTTTCCCACATACTACACAGCCTTTGTATCCATTGGTTGGGCAGCCACATAATGTACCAAGTGCAGGGTAATCATTTATTGTCCATAACACAACCACACGTAGATTAAACATTTCGTTTGTGGCAGCATCATATGTATCGACCCCTCTCTTGAATAAGGTTTGCAGATCATCAACCAATGGTTCTAAAAATACATCGATATCATTTCCAGGGTATCTAGGTATCAACACAAAAAGCATTCTAAACTTTTTCTTCATACACAACCATGGAGGAAGGTTGTAACTGACAATTAAAACTAGCCATACACTGTGATGCATATTTCCTCTATTTACGTCAACCCCATCAGCCGATATTCCTAGCCTTAGATTTCCTGGATCTTTACCAATTACCGGGAATTGTATCTATGGTGCGCCATGCCTGTGAATCTGCGGGGTGATGTAACACACCATCTGTTTTCCTTCTTGTTGCGTGCCATGTTAAATCTCCTGAGATACTCTGAATCCTAAAGAGACGTTGCATTCTTGGTATTATTGTAAAATACCACATGCTTTTCGCTGGAATTTTCGCGTACACTTTATTCGTCTTCTTATCCACCTTCCTTGTTGATGTCCAACAAGTTCGACACGCAGTCGATTCCTCGTCCTCCTTCAAGTAAAAAAGGTAGTTGTTTGTACAGACATCAATCTTTTTGTATCCTGACCCCATCCATTTCGGAATTTTTTTTGCCTCATAAGTTTTTTTTGGTAGTTTGTTACCATCCGGTAGTATCTTTTCCAACAAAACTATTAACTTAGTAAAGAACTTATCAAAATAGCCATGCTTACTCTTCAAGTTGAGCAGTTCAACAATTGTTGATAACTTTGTGAAGTCAGGACATCCTTTGTAAAGTGGCTTCTCTGCATCTTGTAGTAATTCTAGAAACTAGACATGCTCAACCGGATGCTCATCATCAAAATTATCTTTTGCACCATTAACCATTTCCACTGTTTCTTGACCATCAGTTGGAATTTCTGAATCAAAAATGATCTCTGTGTCAACATAATCTGTTGTACCACTGTGATGTTCGGCAGTTAAGTATGGCTCATCCTTTTCTCCATGTTTAATCCACTTTGTGTAGTTTTGATCAATGCCATTACAGAATAAATGGAATTCCACTTCCTCCACATTACGCATTAAATGGTTTAAACAATTGGTACATGGACATGGAATTCGAAGTTCAACGGCACCTCTCCTCGAGGCAACGGCAGTAACTACCACACTTCATGCTTTCTGAACTGTGACAATTCCTCTTGCATAGCTTCAACCCAAGTATTATCTTTCATAGCCATTTGCACATTCATTGGCTCTACTGTGAGATGAATCACGAGTATAAACACGTGTAAAATGCCTTGGAGTCGTTGATCATTGATAACAACACTGTGTTAATATTCACACTAATCCTAGTTATCACACCGGCATGTGGATTCCCTATGATACCCTTAATTGGATGATCCTTATTTATTCTCGATGTTTCAATCTCATCAACCTGAAGATTATCTCCCAAATTCGATCCTATTTCACCTACTTGTGGTATGACTTCAGACGGAGTAACTTCTTCCTCATGATCCCTATCTTCGGAGGTAGAATCACTTGTCTGATTCTCATTCGTAGGTAATTCAGGTTCATTATCTCCTGGAGAGCCATCTTCTGTCGTTGTAGTCTATGATGTTGATGGAATGCTAGATCTTGGAAAACCTCTACACTCGTCGTTGAGATCCAATGATGAGAAGTCATTTTCCATAGTACCTTCATTTTGACTAAACGGTTTGTTAAATGATTCAAACACAGACTCATAATCAAATAACCATTCAGGATCAGTACGGGGTTCATGTGAATAACTTGTTACGTCAATGTTAAACACAATTTCAACCGTACCAATTGTTTTGTTAAAAACCCTCTTGTTTGGTGAATTAGGGACATAACCTAGGAAGTATCCTTCGTCAGCCTTTTCACCAAACATAGGTTGATGGTTTGTTTTCAATAAAGTACACGGTACCCCAAATGGCACAAAGCCAGTCAAATTTGGTGGTTTTTTATTCATAACTTCATAATAGGTTTTGTCAAATGATTTGACAGTAAGAACCCGGTTTAAAACATGACACACGGTATGCACTGCCACCCCCCAAAATATGGTAGGAAGCTTCGAATCCGAGAGCATGGTCCTTGGTGCCTCAATCAAAGTCCTGTTCTTACATTCTGCCACCCCATTTTGTTGTGGCTCATAAGGTGCACTAAATTGATGCGCTACACCTTTAGTTAGGCAATATACACCAATTACGACATTCTTACACTCTGTTCCGTTATGCACTCCTGATACGTTTTACCCATGTCCCGTATGAGTTCTCGACTTGGTCTAAGAACCCAATCAGCGTGGCTGCTATTTACTCCTTTGTACCTATGGAAAATGAAATCAAATAGCTCTGAATTCGACTTTGTACACATTTATGTAGTGAACTTTTTTTTTGTGCACATTTGGTAGTCAAAGTTTCCAAATTGTTCAAATTTGGTAGTTGGCGTACCTGTTAACCGGTTGCTTCCGGTTTCGATGCCTATGGGGACAATTTATTAAAGAAGTGGCTACCCGGTTTTATCTATGTGGCAACCCGTTTTTTAAAATCACCCGGTTATAAACCCGGTTCGTTTTTCAAACGATCGATCCAAATTGTAAGAACCAGGTTTATAACCGGGTAATAAAACCGGGTGATTTTAAGAAACGAGTTGCCACATAGAGAAAACCGGGTATAATATAAAAACGGGTAGTCACGTCATTAAAAAATTGTCTATGTAGTCATCGAAACCGGAAGTAACCGGTTAACAGGTACGCCAACTACCAAATTGTAACAGTTTTGAAACTTTGACTACCAAATGTACACAAAAAAAAGTTCACTGCATAAATGTGTACAAAGTCGAATGTTTAGAGCTATTTGATGTCATTTTCCCTTGTACCTATAAAGAAAACCCAAGAGAAACGTGAGTAATCATCAGTAATAACTAAACAAAACCAACTACCACCTATGCTCCTTTTGTTGATTGGACCGAAGAAATCCATATGAAGCAAATCGAAGGTGGAAGCGATTTAGTTTTGAGTCTTTGACATGTGTGACTTCTTGTGTTGTTTTCCCTTTTTGCACGGTACACACATGTCTTCGAACTGAAAACTCTTCAGTGGAACACCTTACGCAAGGCCATTTGTTGTGATTTAGTTCATCTTCCTTAGATGCAAGTGTGCCATGCGTCTATGGCACAACAGAGATTCGGACTCTGAAGCTTTAGATTGTAGACAAATATCGATAAGTCTGATACATTCATGTCCATCATGTACAGATGATTCACCCTTAGGGCTCTCATCATGATCCACTCTTCAGGTAATTTGAATCCCGGCTTCAACACTAACGCTTCATTTTCAGTAAAGATAACTGAATTCTTCTTATCACATATCTGAGAGACACTAACGAGATTGTGATCAAGATTATCGACATGGTTAACTTGATCAAGTGTGATTGTCCCATTAGTGACTACTCCTGTTCTAGTGATATTTCCTCCCTTGTTCCCAGCAAATGATTGAAAGCCCTTGTTCCCTCCCTTGAAGTCTATCAGTAGACTAATTTCCCCAGTCATGTGACGAGAGTAACCATTGTCGATGAACCATTTATTGTTAAGACCTATAGTTAGCTCCTGCACATGAAAGAAAACAAGTTAGTTATCACGGGGAACCCAAACCATTACTGACTTGGTAATACCATTCTCATCCACAAACTTGAACTCCTTCGAATACCCATCTCTCCTTTCAGTGACTTGGGTTTTTTATTGAGAACTTGTTGTGGTGCTGAGTGATTATCATTCACTCTTAGCTTTTGGGCTGTCATTTACGGTTGAGCCCTAGAATAGTTTCTATTGTAGTGCATTTCATTGTTATATCCCAGGGCTCTACCAGGTGTCTGTTGTCTATTAGGGGTCTGAGACCTAACTGGAGTGTATGTCCTCCTAGGTATTGTACTCCTATAGACTTGTTGTGGTCCTGACCTAGATTGACTAGGGACTCTATTCGGGGAATTAGTCCTAATCACTTCATTTGGTCTGACCGACACTTGTATTTGTTTAGCGGCTACCCTCAGTGTTGCTTTAAAGTTTTTCTCTGTATGTTGACAACTACTTGTACTTGCAATTAGGTACTGGTTTTAAGGATGGTTGGTCTGGCTTCTGTAAGGTCTGGACTCTACGGATCTATCTCGACGCGACACCTTCCAACGAGTGCGGAATCCTCGTTAGCGGCTTGACGGTAAGATCACGCACACCGAAACACGGAGACTACCACGGTGATAGACGTACGACTTAGAACGCCCCGACACGATGATTCTCTCCTCACGAAACTCTCTGATTGCAATCATGTTCGAGATCGCCTTCTGCTAATCGTCTGACAAATTCTGCAAAGGTCTGATAATTAATCGAATTAACCCTTAATTATACTGACAGATTTGAGTTTGTCTAGGACAAATTCGAATCTGGCCCACGGCCTATTCGAACTTGTCCTACTAGACAAATTCGAATCTAGCTCAAATTCGAATCTAGACATTCAAACTTATGTTTGAACTTATGTTTTATCTTATGTTTGAACTTATGTTTTATCTTATGTTTGAATTTATCTTTGAACTTCTTGTAATACATTACACCAAGTTCAAACATACAAACAATCAATATCAAACACACATAATCAAACATATATCAAACATTTGTTAATATTCAATATCAAGTAAGTTGACTTCACAAAATGCTATCTAAACTTAGAATGTTATCGTCACACAAGATGTACTAACAGACTCCCCCTTGACGATAGCTTCTAACTATTTACATTTGTCTAGCTACTTGAACCATATAAACTACTACCGGCATATAGACCTATATCTATACATATTCTAACTATCTTCTGGAATTTCCTAGCTTCAGATCTCCATCCTTCGTGAAAAAAGATAGGCTGATCATGTAGCTTCTTCAGGTCATCCTTGGATAGATTTATTAAGTGCAATGGATCATACACTCGCAAAATAACTTTGTCTTGAGTATCTTCCATCACAGCTTCAGCAGCATTATCGACATACCACCACTTCATGTTACTTAAAACATCTTGTGGCATCGACTTCATCGGCACCTTCTTCAAACACTTTACAGGCTTGTACACCATTCTGGCCCATGGCCTACCTGTATGTGGATCAATCCTTGTCTCATCTTCCACTCTCTTTCCCGTCCTAGGCTTGAGTCTTTCAAATTTTCCGGATCGGCCCTCCTTTCTGATAATCTTGGCTATAACCTCAACATAAGGATCCTCACCTATATTGATTAACTCTTTCCATGCTAACTCCTTTACTTCTACCTTCGGCAATGTATTAAATACTCTGAGCGTCCGCCTAAGGTATTGAAGTCCATCTCTTCTTTTCAGTATGAATAGCCGCAGTTCTCAGTCGAAGAACCATCTTATAATTCCACCTGATAGATTCTCAGAGCCCGGTACTATCATTCTTCTCTTCATCTTAGGCTCTTCCCTCTTTTCTTCCTTTCGGAACCATAGATTCAATAGTTCAGCCCTAGATGGCTCTCTCTCAGCTTCCTCTAGTTCGGAGTCTTCTACTGAGGCCAGCTTGATCTCATCGATATCAATCACTTTGTGATTGTCTTGCACATATAGCTCAGTGATAGGCTGTGAATTTACGATCACTTCATCAACCTTATCGTCTTTATCTTCTATCACTTCATCGTCTGATTTCCAATCGGCTATGTCCTCTGGCACAAACTCCCCTTCCTCTAACTCTTCAATATCAACTTCAAAATCAAACTCTATCTCTTCTTCTTCAATATCCATTAGAGCGTCAATCATCTCGCTCTCAATGGCCTTTGAAGCACTAGCCTCACCTCCTTCAACTTCTGACTGACTAGGCTCCCCCTGAACTTCAGCATGCTGAGCAGAAGAAAAATCTACTGGCTCACTATCTTTTTGTGCATCGGGATCATTGCCATCGTCATCTTCTCTTCTAAACTCTTGAGAATCTCTGCAGCTGGTCTCCCCCTGAGCCTTAAAATTTTTCATTAGTTGCTCAAGGAGGGACCTCATGGTTCTGATCTCAGCATCTTGATCAGCGACAGATGTCTTTAATTCAATATTTTCTTGATCAATCTTTGCATTATGCTCTTGAAGCTCACTGACTGCTTTTGTGAGTTGGAAGATTTGGACTGTCTGGAAGTCCACTTTGCTTCGGAGCTCTGAGAAATGCTGGTTGTCTGTGAAGGTGGATGTAGTGGATAAAATTGATGTGATTGGTGACGGGGTGATTGGTGGTTGAACAAATGGTTGAGCGGATGGTTGAGCGGTTTGAATCTCTGGTTCTGAAGCAGAAGCAGACGAAGCTCCCTGCATAAACCTGTGCCTTTTGGCCCTTTGCCTAGGCACTAAAGGAGTAATATCTTCAGCCTCAAAATCAGAGTCATCTTCATCTAAATCTCTAGATGCTCTCTTTTCTGTCTCCCTTTCACTTACAACAACCCTTGATCCATATCTTCCTATCCGAACCGACGGACTGACAGACTCAACAGGTGCTCTTTCAACTTCGAACTCCTCAGCTTCTTCTGATGACGACTCAGAGGTGGTCACTGCTTGACCCTCTACCTCTGGCTCATATTCATCAATGTCGCGCATAAGATCTTCAAGACTACCTGGAGGCTCTAAGATTGTATCGACTAGCTCAACTGTAATTTCTTCTTGTGCTTGAGTCCCTTGTGCCCAGATCTCCTCCAGAGTTTCCATTCGGGGATCAATCACTGGTACCACACCAGAAGGACCCGTAGCGTCCGATGACGGACCTGCTTCCACTGACTCTTATACCCTGCTGGAGCTTGGCCTTGAAGCCTGAGTAGACCTATCTTGAGCTCTAGGCCCCCTTCTTTGTTGTGCTGGAGGGCGTTGTTGTTGTTGCTGCTGCTGTGGCTGTGGCTGTACTTGCTGCGGCTGCGGCCCTTCCCCAGCCCAATTCTCACCTTCTAGGGCTTCAAAATCTGGATTTACCACGGCAACAAAAAGAGGTGCATCCAGTGGTCTAACCACGTCAGCCCTACGGGCGTTGGTGATTGACAATCAGCAAAAATTCGCTTATCGATCACAACGACACTCTGGATATCCGACAACTTCGGCAGGTTGGGCAAAAAATGTCGAATCAGCATCATTATGAATCTCGGATACATCAGAAACCTTTCCTATGCTGGAGCAGTTATTTGATGTACAAACTCCGCAAAGAACATCTCGGAGTAGCTGAATTTCTTATTATAAACCAACGCAATCATCGCCGACTGCATCTTTGACACTATATAATCAAATCCGGCCTTCTTAGGTGCAAAGCACACCATAAAGACATGCGCAAGGTACCTCCATTGGCCTATCAGACCACTCTTCATGTATGACGCTTTAGCTATATCAAGACCATACCCCATTCTTAAAAAGGCTGATTCCCTTACTTCCAATGTGAAGTCAATAGGCCCAGCTTCCTGTTCGGCCGTTCCAAGCTGCTACACTCTACGAAGCACATCTGCAGAAAATACAAGGGGCTGACGGCGATTCTAGTCCTCCACACAGTCGGAGTCACTATACAATCGACTTGCAGGTGATCCCAAAACTGTCTAACATAAGGCAATACAATTTGCACATTGTGAGAAAGGGCATATGACACCCTGAAATTTGCTAAGAAATCCACCATTTGTCGAAACGCCTGAGCTTCAGGAAGCTCACGATCTGGCGAAACAACCATATTATGCTTTTGAAAGAAAGCTCTTTCACCCATATCTGCACAATAAAGAGTAACATATATTAGAAATGAATAATAAAAATGAACCTTGATTAAATTCAAATTTATTTTATATTGAACTTACAAAGTTAAAAATCCAACACATTTGAATTTGTACAATATTGAATTTTAAAATTATGCAAACATTTCGATTTTGATAAAAAAACTCGAATGACATGTTCGAATTTGACTAGAAATGATGAACAAAGTCGAAATCGGTCACCTTCAAACAAAAATTCATGATTTAAACCCCATTAGACTTAGAAAATAGTATTCACAAGTCCTAGTAGGTTCTAATCGAAGATATATGTGGTTTATTTGAGGTTTCACCGGTTAAAATTTGTGATTTTGAATCACAAAGTTCAATACCCTTAAAACCTCAAAATTAGTCGATTTTTGCTAAAATTGAGTTCTAAACTACCTAAATCTTGTATAACAATGATGTCTATACCAAGATTTGATTGTAGAATCGAACACAATGGAACAAAACTTGGATGAATAGATGAAAATTCGAAACGGTAAGTTCGAACAATAAACTCGAAATCGCACACAGTGTAAGTTCGAAGATATAAACTCGAAGGTAGGTGACAATGAATGTGCATTGTTGACCTATATATACTAACCATGTTCGAGCTTGCAATAAATTCGAAGTTACTGACAGTTTCGAATGTTAAATCGACTTTGTCTTAAATTCGAATTTAAATGAAAATTTTGAAATTTTGAATAAAATTCAACTTTTTCAACTTTTCCAACGTTTTCAACTTTTTCGTGTAACGGAAACAAACTATGCAAAATTTATTTACACTAAGCATAAGCTTTTCACGCAATGTTTGTTTATTCAACTAAAAATGCATCCACAGTAAATTTGACCTTTTTCCTAAATGAAATAAAATAAAGTAAAATAAAATAAAGTTAAAATAAGTTAAAATAAAATAAAGTAAAATTTTGAACAAAATATAAACTTAAACTAATCTACAATACTTTTAAATTTACATCCTATACTTAACACTAACAGTATATTTTTGGCGAGAAAGTCAAAGACAGGTTCAATCAGATAGCGGTGTCAAATACGCACTTTCAGTATCTTACTTTCACACTTAGGAATTTTTGATTCCTTTCATTGTTTGTCGTGCACATTTCTAGACGATTGTTGGTATTATTTTCCCTTTAAACATGTTACACTTTGGAATATCCTTTGGCCTTTTTATTTATCAAGAAATTAACTTACGTGACTCATACTTAGACATACTTTTATGATCAAGGCATACACACAATGATTGTAAGTTTTCAATATTGCAAATTTTCTTTAAAAGGCAAACGTCGGACACAGTTCTGTATTTACATACAACAGAGTGTCTTAGTTTGTCTTAAAGTTTATTTTAATGCTAGCAAGACAGTGGTGACAGGTCTGTACTGACGTACAACAAATCGACTTATCTTGCTAACTCGAGTCAAATCAGAGGCAACAGGTTTGTACTTACGTACAACAGAGTTACTTGTTTTGACTCTTAATTAAGTATCATGATTTTTTCTATTCATTTCTTTTCTTTAAGATGTATTTGATGTTGCTATACATCCCCCAAAATATTGCATACCTCATTTAGAATCAGTGTCTGTATGTCTCTAGCATAAAATTTAAGACCATTTGGTCATACATCTAAGTTAGTGACACGTCTGACTTTTTTTGAATATTTTATTAGCCTTGAGACTCCCTTTCTGTATTATGCCTACCAACACATCAAACTAGATAATGTATAACACTTAGAGTTTTAGGTGCATTATGTGAGAAAGCTTAACACTTAGAGATTGTATCGACTGTGCTAATTTTCGTCACTTTGAACCTATGTATCTAAGACTTAACTCATTTTCTAATATTCTCTTTTTTTTTGAACTTTTTATGGTTTTCTCTCTTTTTTTCTTTTGTTTTTCATAGATAAGAGTAAGAAAATAAAATAACCTACTAACTTACTATAAAAAGAAATTCTTTTAAGCTACTGAACCTACTATAAAAATAAAGAAATTGTACAGCTATAAAAAGAAATAAATTCTACTAAGGTCAAGTTACTCTGGATTACGCATTCCGTTTAGTTGATCTAAATACTCAAAACGTTACTTATCAAAAGCTTTGGTAAATAAATCAGCATTATTATCGTCCGTTGCAACTTTTACCAGCTTAATTAAGTTCTTTTCAGCATAATCACGTATAAAGTGGTGTCTTATGTCTATGTGTTTGCTTTACTATGTTTAACTGGATTATTGGTTATTGCAATAGTTGACTGGATATCTATCCTAATAGGAGTATGAGTATAAGTCAAACCGTAATCCCGCAATTGTTGTTGTATCCACAAAACCTGTGAACAGCAACTACCCGCAGCAACATATTCGGCCTCGCACGTTGACACGGCTACCGAAGTCTGTTTCTTGCATTGCCAGGAAACGAGCCTCCCTCCAAGGAACTGACAACCTCCAGTTGTTGACTTGCGATTCAAGCTGCATCCTCCATAGTCTGAATCCATGAATGCCTCCAATTCCAGATCACCCTCCGCGTGATAGCAAAGTCCCAGTTTCGGTTTCGACCTGAGGTATCTCAGAATCCGCTTCACAGCTTTCAAGTGCATCTCTTTTAGATTAGCTTGAAACCTAGCACAAATACACACAACAAACATTATGTTAGGTTTAGAAGCAGTTAAATAAATGAGTGACCCAATCATGGCCCGATATAACGTCGGATCCACATCCGTATCACTTTCTTTACCGGGTCCGAGATTATGATTCACTTGAATCGGCGTGCTGAAGTGAGCTGTCAGCTTGGTTCCATCCATCCTGAAGCGCTCTAGAATGTCTTAGACACACTTCGTCTGATGAATAAACATGCCCTCCTTCCTCTGTTCGACTTGCAAACCTAGAAAGAAGTTTAACTCACCCATCGCACTCATCTCAAACTTAGATTTCATCACCTTTTGAAAGTCTGTGCACATCTGCTCGTCCGATGACCTGAAAATGATATCATCGACGTACACTTGTACCAAGATGAACTGTTCACCTTTTCGTTTCACGAACAGCGTATTATCTATTCTCCCTCTTTCAAACCTGTTGTCTAAAAGATGATTAGATAGAGTCTCGTACCACGCCCTAGGTGCTTGATGTAGTCCATACAAAGCCTTATCTAACCGATACACTCTGTCTGGATACTTCGGATCTGTAAACCCAGGCGGCTGTTCCACATACACCAATTCCTTCACCTTCCCATAAAGAAATGCACTCTTTACGTCAAGTTGATAAACCTTAAAACCTTTGAAGGAAGCAAAAGCCAGAAACAAACGAATTGCTTCAAGCCTTGCCACTGGCGCGAACACTTCATTGTAATCGATTCCTTCCTCTTGGTCGAAACCCTTTACTACAAGCCTTGCTTTGTTGCGAGTGACTATACCCCGATCATCTCTCTTGCACTTGAAAACCCACTTGGTTCCTATTGCAACTTTTCCTCGAGTTAACGGAACTAACTCCCACACTTTAAGTTTCCTAAATTGTGGCAGTTCTTCCTGCATCGCTTCAACCCAAGAGTTGTCTTTCAGTGCCATTTGCACATTCTTCGGCTCTACTTGCGAAATGAAACATGAGTAGAGGCAACTATGAAAAGCCTCGGAGTCATTGAACATCGACAACAACACCGTGTTGCTATTCAAACTACTCCTAGTCCTCACACCAACATTAGGATTTCCTATGATACTCTCAACCGGATGATCCTTGTTAATCCTCTATGTATCTATCACGTCAACTCTAAGATTATCTCCCAAATTTGATCCTATCTCTCCTAACGGTGGAACGACTTTAGAGTCTACATTTTACTCCTCATGGACACAGTCTTCAGAGTTAGAACTTGTTGTCTGATTTTCGTTTGTAGGCATTTCAGAATCATTTTCTGCTGGAGATCTATTTTCAGTTGTTGTAGGCTCGGATGTTGATGGAAAGGTCGCCCTTGGAAAACTTTGACCCTCGTCATTCAGATTTAATGACGACAAGTCCTGTTCGATTGTACCTGCATTTCCATCCAAAGGAATGTTAAATGGTTCAAACAATTTGTCATAATCAAAAATCCATTCCGGAGCAGTTTGGGGTTCATGTGTATAACTTGTGACATTACTGTTATACACAATCTATACTGTACAATTTGATTTGTTAAAACTCGTTTGTTTGGTGAATTCGGCACATAACCTAGGAAATATCCTTCGTCAGCCTTTTCACCAAACTTAGGTTGATGTTTTATTTTCATTAATGTACATGGTACCCCAAATGGTTCGAAGCCAGTTAAATTTTGTGGCCTTTTATTCAAAACTTCATTACAGGTTTTGTTCAGTGATTTGACAGTACGTACCCTCTTTAAAACACGACACACGGTATTAACTGCCTCCCTCCATAACATGGTAGGAAGCTTTGAATCCGAGAGCATGGTCCTTACTGCCTCAATCAAAGTCCTGTTTTTCCGTTCTGCCACCCCATTTTGTTGTGGCTCATATGGTGCACTAAATTGATGCACTTTGATAGGCAATATACACCAATAACCGTGTTTTTAAATTCCGTTCCGTTATCACTCCTGATTCGTTTAACTCGCGTCCCGTATGAGTTTTCCACTTGGTCTAAGAACCCGATGAGCTTGGCAGCCGTCTCGTCCTTTGTACCTAAAACGAAAACCCAAGAAAAACGTGAGTAATCATCAGTAGTAACCAAACAATACCAACTACCACCTATGCTCCTTTTGTTGATTGGTCTGAACAGGTCCATATGTAACAAATCGAACGTGGCAGCAATTGAGTTCTGAGTCTTGGACTTGTGTGCTTTCTTGTGTTGTTTTCCTTTCTTGCACGGTGGACACTTGTCCTCAAACTGAAAACTCTTCATGGGAACACCTTGCACCAATCCATTTTTCTTAGGTGCAAGTGTGCCATGCGTCTGTGCCATAAAACCGATTTAGTCTCTGATGCTTTTGGTAGTAGACAAATGGGTCCAATCGAAGATTCCGGCTTGTTCATGTCGAGCATGTACATGTCATTCTTCCTTGGAGCCCTCATCAGTATCCATTCTTCAGGTACTTTGAATCCCGGTTTCAGCACTAACGCCTCAGTATCAGTGAAAAGTATTGAGTTCTTCTTATCACAGATTTGGGATACACTAATGAGATTGTGAACCAGTTTATCAACGTGATAAACTTGATCCAGTTTGATAGTCCCATTAGTGATCACTCCAGTACCGGTGATATTCCCTCCTTTGTTACCAGCGAACGATACAAATCCCCTATTCCCTCCCTTGAAGTCTGCGAGTAGACTTCGTTCCCCTATCATGTGCCTGGAGCAACCACTGTCAACGAACCACTTGTTGTTTGGACCTGTAGTTATCTCTTGCACATGAAAGAAAAGAGGTCAGTTATCACGGGGAACCCAAGCCATAACTGACTTGGTAATACCATTCTCGTCCACATACTTGAACTCTTTCAAATACACATCTCTCCTTTCAGGTGACTTGGGTTTTTGATTTAGAGCCTGTTGTGGTGCAGAGTGATTTAAGTTCACTCTCGGCCTTTGTGTAGGCATTTGTTGTGGAGCTCTTTAATAGTTTCGATTATAAGGCATTTCCGATTGATATCCCTGAGCTCTACTCGGTATTTGATGTCTTACAGGAGTGTGTGACCTAACCGGAGTGTAAGCTCTGCTAGGTGTAGTACTCCTATAATTTTTTTGCAGTCCTGACCTAGATTGATTAGTGACTCTATTTGGTGAATTAGTCCTAATCACTTCTTTGGTTCGACCTGACACAGGTGTTTGTTTCACAGCAGATTTTTGTGTGGCTATCACAGTTTTCTCGATGTTATGAGAACTACTTGTGCTTGCAACACTTGTAGAAGGTTTATGTTGTTCCGGCTTTCCAGTTTAAGGTGTAGAGTCTACATTCCTATATGGACAACTAGAAGCAACATGTCCCCTTTCATGACATCTAAAGCAAGACATTTTGTCAATCGACTTTTTATGTGTGCCCTTTGACTTAGGTGTCTCACTAGTGTCTGGTTCTTTTGTCTCAACTAAAGTGACTGGTTCCTCCTCTTGATCATTAAAGTCAATTTTGGCGGGTCCTGCAGGCTTATCACTAGAGGATGGCACAAATTTGACCTTCTTAATCTTGACATTATTACTAGTCACCTTAGTTTCTTTATCCTTAACTGGTTCAGACATAGGTTCGGGTTCTACCTCTGAGTCATCTGATTTTTCAGTTTTCTCCTGAGGCTGAGGTACATAATTATCATTGAAAGGTGGAGGACTCTCATGATACCCTAGACCTACAGGTTTCTTAGGGTGATGCTGTGCATCTAATATTTTCCCTAGGTTGAGTGATGAGTTCCTAAACTTTTCCAGTTTACTGTTTACCTCGGCTACCTTTACCTTAGACTCAGCAAGCTCTACTTCTTTGATCTTAAGCTCTTTGGTCAATGCCTCAACATGCTCATACATCAGGTCTAATCTAACACACTGTTCACTCAGCTTGTCTTTTAGAACTATGACATCTTGTGAAACTGCCTTAAGCTTATTCCTAAGGTCTTCCTTGATATCTAATAGGCTAGCGTTGTCTGATTTTAAGGATTCATTCTGAGCAGTTATAGTTTGATGTGATTCTAGTACTAAGTTTAATCTATCGTTAGACGTAGCACATAAAGCACATAAATCACGGAAAATAGAGAAATTCAGAATTACCTTTGCGTGATCAGATTCCACATTGGCCATTTATGCGACGAACTCCAGAATCGTCTGATCTTCTGACTTTTCTACCAACATAGGACTGATATCATGGTGATTGTTGTCCCATTTCGTTTCCTCTGCTCCGACACTTCCAGTCTCAGTTACTTCAGCCATAAAGGCTCTAGCATTCGACTCTGGATGTGTACTTCAGTCATAGGTTCCATCGAGCTGTCTGTCAGATGTGACATTGGTTAACAGACCAGCTATATTCGCCTGACTGGTTGAACTACCCGGCCGATATCTCCCTTGAGATTGATTCTGGTACTGGTTCTGGTAGTTCTCTACTTTCGGTCTCTGACACTCTCGTGCGAAGTGTCCTAACCCTTGGTAGTTGTAACACTTAACTTTGGATTTATCAAACCCAATCTTATTGTAACTTACGTTGAGATTTCTGTCTGTCTTCTTGATGAACCTCTTGACTCGCTGAGTCACCATGGCCAGTTGCCATTGCAGATCCATCTCCTCTAAATCATCAGGATCTACCTGATCATAATCCTCATCCCAAAGCGCAGGATCATTGATTTTTCCTTGAACGCAATTGCCATAGGCGGCCACAAATGAAGCCAACAGATTCAGATGGTCTTCAGCTGATTTTGCGCTCATCGGCATCTTTGAAAATCCTTGAGATGTAGATGTAGCCTGAGTTTGCTTTTCTTCTGGTCTAGAAAACCCTAAGAAAGCCCGACTCACTGAGTCTTCTGAGTCAACCGGAGTAGATGTTTCTCCTGAAAAGAATGTTGTAGCCGTCTTCACGTCAGTTGCCCCTGAAGATTTGGACTTCCCAAAGTACATGTCCGGATCCTGTACTTGTTCATAATCCCTTTCCTTCTTCAGCAATTCAAAATTATAGGCCCTCAGCATTCCTATTACAGTCTCTAGAGTTAGAGCATAGAACTTGTCTTCATCATGCTTTATCGGCGCCACATACATTTCCCATTTGGCAGGTAAGGCATCTAGAAGTTTGAAAATCTTCTCTGACTCACTGTATTCCACATCGTGGTTATCTAACTCAGTTACCAAATGATAGAATCTGGTAATTGTCTCATCCAGCTTTTCGTTCTTCAAAGCCTTGAAGATCGCGAACAGCTGCTTGAGCATTTCCATTCTATTTATCCTGACCCACGGATTACCTTCACGCCTTTTCTCCAAAGAATCCCACAGCTCTTTTGCTGTTTTTTGATTGTGGAAAGTGTGCAAGATCTCCTGAGGTAAAGCCATTCTAATGATAGTGAATGCCCGGTTCTCGGCCTCATAAAGCTTCTTATCATCGTCCTTCATCTTTGAATATGATAAGACTCTTTGTCATCCTTCAACCTCTGCCGTCGGTGGAATGTATCCCTCATTTATACAAATCCACATCCGCATATCATTAAACCTAGCGAAGTCGGCGAACCTATCCTTCCACCAATAATAATCCTCAAATTTCATCAGCATTGGTGGAGAATTTGCTTCTCCGACCTCGTGGTCCATCTCAATAAACCTCTGTAAACTTGTCATTGTTTCAAATATTTTTGAATTTAAACTTAATTAATTTAATTCGAAATTAATTTAAATTAACTCTTTCGAATTTGAGTAAATACGAATCTAATTAATTTTAAACTTGTTTGGAATTAAATTCGAAATTAAGTTTGAGGTCCAACTAAATTCGAAAGGTATGACAAACTCGAAGGCTTAACTAAACTCGAAATCCCTAATACGATTTTAGAGTAAAATCGAAATCCAAGCAAATTCGAATTAGCCAAAGTCGAATCAAACCCTAAGGAACTTCGAAAGGACCGTATTTTACTGATAAACTCGAAATTTGAGTAAACCATAATACCCCCTTGATATTCGAGCGCCGCAAGTTTGAAAAACGGCTAGTACTTCGAGTTTTTCAAGTTTTCAGATTAAACCAATATTTTTACGAGTAAAAATATTGATTTCGATCAAAAACTTGAACTAATGCAAAGTATTTTCCGATATCTTACTTGATAAACTCGAAAATCCTCCAAAAATGTGATTTTAACCGTCCAAAACGTCAAAAATCCACAGATGTTTCTAGTGAACACGAAGAACACCACGAACACCCAATGGCTCTGATACCACTTGTAAGGTCTGGACTCTACGGATCTATCTCGACGCGACACCTTCCAACGAGTGCGGAATCCTCGTTAGCGGCTTGACGGTAAGATCACGCACACCGAAACACAAAGACTACCACGGTGATAGACGTATGACTTAGAACGCCCCGACACGATGATTCTCTCCTCACGAAAATCTCTGATTGCAATCAAGTTCGAGATCGCCTTCTGCTAATCATCTGACAAATTCTACAAAAGTTTGATAATTAATCGAATTAACCCTTAATTATACTGACAGATTCGAGTTTGTCTAGGACAAATTCAAATCTAGCCCAAGGCCTATTCGAACTTGTCCTACTAGACAAATTCGAATCTAGACATTCAAACTTATGTTTGAACTTATGTTTTATCTTATGTTTGAATTTATCTTTGAACTTTATGTTTGAACTTCTTGTAATACATTACACCAAGTTCAAACATACAAACAATTAATATCAAACACACATAATCAATCATATATCAAACATTTGTTAATATTCAATATCAAGTAAGTTGACTTCACAAAATGCTATATAAACTTAGACTGCTATCGTCACAAAGGATGTACTAACAGCTTCCCTACAGTAGGTCTAGACTCTGGTTTGGAAGTTGCAGACTCTAGTTTCTTATAAGGACAGTTAGACGCAACATGTCCTTTCTCATGACATCTAAAGCATGACATCTTATCAATCGGCTTCTTATAACTACCCATTGATTTAGGTGTCTCACTAATGTCATGTTCTTTCGATTCAACTACATTGTTTACACCCTCTAGCTGATTATCACTTACAGTTTTAGCTTCTGCTAGTTTAGTGTCACTAGTAGTCTGCACAACTTGACTTTCTTAATCTTAGGGGTTGTGGTAGATATCTTAGTTGAATTTTCCTTTTCAGGTTCAGTTACAGTTGCTACCTCTGATTCAACCGTTTTAGTGGTTTTATCCTGAGGTTGAGGCACATAGTTGTTGTTGAAAGGTGGAGGACTCTCCTGATAACCTAGGCCTACTTGTTTCTTAGACTGCCTTTGAGCTTCTATGATTTTTCCTAGATTTAGGGATGAGTTCCTAAACTTTTCAAGCTTGCTATTGGCCTCGGCAACCTTAACTCTAGATTCAGCTAGCTCTACTTCTTTAAGGGTGAGTTCTTTGGTCAAAGATTCGACATGCTCGTACATGAGTTCTTACCTGACACATTGCTCACTCAATTTGCCTTTTAGAACTATCACATCCTGAGCATATGCTTTCATCTTGTTCGTTATATCCTCTTTAATATCTTGAAGACTAGCGTTATCAGTTTTTAATGATTGGACCTGAGCTGTTAAGGTGTTATGTGTCTCTAGTACAAGATTTAATCTATCATTTAAAGTAGCACTTAAAACAAATAAATCATGAAATGTAGAGAAGTTTAGAGTTACCGTTTTGCGGTCCGATTCCACATTGGCCATTTGAGCTGCAAACTCTAGTATGGTTTGCTCCTCTGACTTTTCAACCAACAAAGGAATTGATTCTGACTGCTGGGTGTCCACTATTTCTTCCTACGCTCTTTCCCCCCGGTCTCAGTTACCTCAGCCATAAAGGCTCTGACATTCGACTACGGATGAGTGCTCCAATCATATGTGCTATCTAGCTGTCTGTTGGATGACACATTTGTTAATAGACCAGCTATGGCTGCTTGATTCCCGGAACCACTAGCGAGCTGTCTTCCATGGTTCTGATTCTGATAATTTTCAACAATTGGTCATTGACATTCTCTGGCAAAGTGTCCCAATCCTTGACAATTGTTGCACTTTACTTTTGACTTGGCGAAACCAACGTTGTTGCCTACACTCAAATTCCTTCCCGTCGTCTTCATAAATCTTTTGACCCTTTGTGTCACCATGGCCAGTTGCCATTGTAGGTCCATCTGTTCCAAGTCTTCGGGATCTACCTGATCGTAGTCCACTTCCCACAGTGCTGGATCGTTTATTTTTCCTTGAACGCAGTTGCCGTAAGCTGCGACAAACGAAGCTAGAAGATTTAGATGATCTTCAGCTGATTTTGCGCTCATAGGCATCTTGGTATATGCTTGAGAAGTTGACGCTGAGTGTTGTGGTTTTTCTTCCGGTTTAACAAACTCTAAGAACGCCTTATTACTGGATTCTTCTGTCTCAACAGGTATTGTCTCTTCTCTCGAGAAGAATTCTGTGGCCCCTGACAATAGTTCACTAGAAGTTGACGACATTGACTTCCCGAAGTACATTTCTGGATCTTGTACTTGATCAATTTTCCGTTCCTTATTCTGCAACTTGAAGTTGTAGGCCCTCAACGTTCGAATAACATCATCAGGAGTAAGAGTCTCAAATTTCTCTTCATCATGCTTTATTACAGCCGTGTACATTTCCCACTTAGCCGGTAGAGCATCAAAAAGCTTTTCTATCTTCACTGTCTCTTTATACTCAACATTATGATTATCAAGTTCAGTCAGCAGATGATAGAATCTACTAATCGTCTCATCTAGCGTCTCATTCTTCAGTGCTTTGAAGATAGCAAACCGTTGCTTCAGAATTTCTGTTCTTCCCTTATGTATCCTGAGATTTCCCTCACACCTCTTGTCTAGAGCATCCCAAACCTCTTTAGAAGTCCTGTGATTTCTCTATGTTTGCAGGATCTCCTGAGGTAGTGCCATTCTAATAGAAGAGAATGCTCGGTTCTTGGCCTCATAAATTCTCTTGTCGTCGTCTTTCATGTTCAGATACGTCAAGACTTTTAATCGGCCTTCAAGCTCTTGCGTAGGAGGAATGTATCCCTCGTCGATGCATATCCACATACGCATGTCATTAAATCTTGCGAAGTCCGCAAACCTATCTTTCCACCAGTAGTAATCATCTAATTTCATCAGCTTGGGTGGAGAATTTGCTTTGCCAACCTCCTGGTCCATTTCCAAGATGTTGGGAAATAGTTTAAGTATACTCAAGCTGTTAGTTTAGACTTCTCAGACTGTTAGTAGATTTTCATGTAAGAACAAAGTTCATGCTGCTAGTTGAAGAAACTCGAGCTGCCAGTGTAAAAGTTCAAGCTGCCAGAGCAAAACAACTCAAGCTGCTCAGTTCATGCTGTCAAGTCATTCAAGCTGCTCAACAGTTTCATAAACAGAATGTGCTGATTTTCAGGGAAGATATCTACACGAAGATTCCAGCATATCTACTATCAGAGAAGTCATAGTCCTTCAAGGAAACACGTCCATAAAGCAATATAAATAGACAGAATATTGTATAGAAGAAATACGCATAGAAAGAGAAGTTTTCTGCATATTTTGAGTCTGTAATTGCTTTATTGTTAAGTTTTCTTAAGCCTCTAAGGTTGTAAAACCCTAAGAACAGTCTGTGTTCTTCGTCTAATCAAAACAGATTAGAGGTGATTGTAATCATTGAATTCAGCAATACAAACAGTCTTGATTACTTCTTATGTTTTAAGCTTAATTGTTTCTGAAAGTTTTTGTTAAAATAATTAAGTGTTATTCCGCAAACTTCTTAATTAAACTTTGATTCAAAGCAAGATTATTGATTTATACTCTGATAAATTTCAAATCAGTTAATCTTGGTTATTCAGTTTTAGATCCTGACAAGTGGTATCAGAGCCACAGGTCGTTCTTTGTTTTTCAAAGTCGAAAACTTTCTTTCAAATTTTTAATCTTTTTACAATGGAATTTGAAAATAGCAGCAGTGGATCTGGGCAAGGACTCAAAGTGCCTATGCTCAAGCCCACTGAGTTTGAGATGTGGAAACTCAGGATTCAACAGCATATTCAATTCATTGATTATGCCATATGGGAAGCTGTTGAATTCCCTCCTGTAGTTGATCCAGAACTTGATGCTGAGGGAAAACCAGTCAAAACTCCTCCAAAAACTGAACTTGAAAGGAAGGCTAGAATGAATGAAGTGAAAGCACTCACATTATTACAAATAGCCATTCCTAATGCTTATCAACATCAGTTTAAAAAATTTTATACTGCTCACTCTCTTTGGAATGCCTTAGAGAAGAGGTTTGCTGGTAATGCAAGTACCAAGAGAAATCAAAAGGACCTCTTGAAACATCAGTATGAAAACTTTTCTGGTGGCAAGAATGAAAACCTCACTCAAATCTTTGACAGGTTCAACAAACTAATAAGTGAACTGGAAAGTGCAAAGGTCAATCTGGATCAAGATGAAGTCAACAGAAAGTTTATCAGATCTCTTGGAGAAGAATGGACAGTCTATGCTGCAAAGTGGAGAACAAAAGACACACTTGATGAGATAGAATTGGATGATCTATACAACAGTCTAAGAGTGTTTGAGACTGAAATTGATGCTAAAAAGAAATCCTTTTCTTATAATCACAACACTGCTCTTCTGTCCTCTGAAAAATCTAATAACTGTGATTCTTTTTCAGGTGGTGATGGCAGTTCTGCTGAAACTCATTATGAAGCTTTTGTTGCCAATGATGGATTATTTGCTCTAAATGTTGAAGTCTTGGAACAAATTCATCCAGATGATCTTGAAGAGATGGATTTAAAGTGGCAACATGCAATGCTGACCATGAGAGCCAAAAGATTTCTGAAAAGAACTGGTAGGACCAACTTTCAAGCCAAAACAGAAGGCAAACCATCTTTTGATAAATCAAAAGTGGAATGCTATAAATGCCATAAGCTTGGTCACTTTGCCAGAGAATGTAGATCTCAAGGTCAACAGCCATCAAGGACTTCACAGCGCATCCAAGCTTCCTCATCAACAGCACTTGTCTCTCAAGAAGACAATGTGTTTGACTGGAGTGATCAGACAGAGGAAGAATTCCAAAATCAAGCACTTATGGCAGAAACATCAAATGTCTCCTCCACTGAACTACCATCTGAGGTAAATTCTAAACTCTGCTCTCAATCATGCAAAAATATGGTTAAAAAGTACAGAGATCATAATGAGAGCATGTGCAAAACTCTAGCTAAGATTGAAGAAAGGAGATATGAATATATGCAAGCCATAGAAGATCTGGAAAAACAGATCAATGACTATAAGGATAATGAGCTTCAAATGGGGTATGATAGAAACTATCATGAATGGGAGAAAAAGGAACTCAATAAGAAAATAGAATCTCTGAATAAAAAGGTAGAAGAATCTGAACAGAAGGTGTTAGAGGCTAATGAGAAACTGGAATCTGTTAACATAGATCTAGGTAACTTCAAGTTAGCAAATCAAAAGCTAGAACACCTAATGGAAGTCCAATTCAAAGATAGAGTCAAATCTCAGGTCAATCCCAAAGAAGGAATAGGATACAGAGCTACTCCACCTCCATATAATAACAAGTACATTCATCCAATGAGTGAAGTTGCTGATAGACTTGTCAATGAACCACTAGATGAGTCTATGACTATTGTAGATCCTATCCTTGATAACAGTCCTGAATTAAAAGAAGATAAGAGTCAAAATAGAGACTGTGACACAAAGAGTGCACCCATAGAAGTCCAAGTTTCCAGTAAGAAAGGAAAAGAGAAGATGAGTGTATGCAATGCTACTCCACAAGTTTCTGTACATTCTAACTGTAACACTGCATCTTCATCAAAAGGAACTAAAAGAGATAAAACTGTTTCTATCTGCACATGCCAAAAGCATGGTGTTCAAAAGTTTCCTAAACAACAGCAGGTAAGAGGAAACTAGAGAAACAAGAACCAGAAATTGACAGAAAAGTCTGGTGTTCCAATTCAAACTGTCAAAAGATGCTTTCACTGTGGAAGGAAGAATCACTTAGCTAAGGATTGTTTTTACAAACCAGCTGTTGCAAAACAGACTGTGCATCACACAAAATCAAATCCTAAACAGGCAAAGTCCTCAAAAGTGAAACCTTCCACAGCAGCTCCAAAGAGAACAGTTGATCACAGATTTTCAAAAGTTAATAAAAAACAGTCCACACATCAAAAACAAGTTTTGGCAAAGCCTAAATCAAGTTTTAAACAAATATGGTGTGTCAAGGACAAATCTGTTGATCACACTGCTAATGCAAAAGATCAGACTGCTAAGTCAAAATCTGATGCTGGTAGTGCAAAAAGTGAAACTGTTAGCACTACAAACACAGCTCAAGCTGCTGGGCACCAAACTGGAGCTGCTAGTGAATCATCTGAGACTGTCAGAAGAAAAGATGATCAAAATAATTGGATACCTCATATCATCACTAAATACTCTCCAAAGACTCCATCAGTAGATCTCACCAAATACAAGAAGTCAAAAACAGTTTTTAGTTATGTCAATGTACAAGGCCAACCCAAAACCAATTTGGTTTGGGTTTACTCCACTACTAACTAAGCTGTTATTTGTGCAGGGCAACCACAGGTCTCCTCATAGGACAAGATGGCATCTGGACAGTGGATGCTCTAGGCACATGACAGGCAATTCTGACTGCTTGTCAAATTTCAAAGGATTTGATGGAGGTTTTGTCGCATTTGGAGGCAATTCAAAAGGAGGTAAGGTTACAGGTAAAGGTACTGTAAATGCAGGCAACATGACATTCCATGATGTTTTGTATGTTGAACAGCTTAAGTACAATTTATTGAGTGTCTCTCAAATCTGTGACAAACAAAACATTGTTTTGTTCACAGATTCTGAGTGCATTGTTCTTTCAAAGGATTTCAAAATTCCTGAAAATCTTGTTTTACTTAGAACACCAAGAAAGGACAATGTTTACTGCCTAGACACAGCTCTTTTGACTAAATCAAATACTTTAAGCTGTTTAATATCCAAAGCATCATCAAATGAGTCTGCTCTTTGGCATAGAAGGATGTGTCACATGAACTTCAAGTCCATGAATGATTTAGTTAAAAAGAATCTGGTAAGAGGTTTACCACAAAAGGAGTTCATTTGTGATGATCATTGTGTAGCATGTCTTAAAGGTAAGCAACACAAAACTTCTCATAAGGCCAAAGAAGTAAATTCAATCTCATCTGTTCTTCAGCTGTTACATATGGATCTATTTGGTCCAACATCTGTTTTGAGTTTGAATAAAAGGGCATACTGTTTAGTCATTGTTGATGATTTCACCAGATTTACTTGGGTTTACTTTCTTTGGTCCAAAGATGAAACTGCTGAGCTTGTTAAGTCTTTTATCCTTAAGATAGAAAACCAATCCAATTCCAAAGTTAAGGTGATAAGATCAGACAATGGAACTGAATTTAAAAATCAAATTCTAAACAGTTTCTGTGAGTCCAAAGGTATTGCTAGACAATATAGTGCACCAAGAACACCACAGCAAAATGGTGTAGCTGAAAGAAAGAATAGAACATTAATTGAGGCTGCTAGAACAATGTTAGCTGATTCCAATCTGCCTATGACTTTCTGGGCAGAAGCTGTTAATACAGCCTGTTATGTTCTAAATAGGGTTCAAGTAGTTCACTCACAAGGGAAAACTCCCTATGAGTTATTCCACAACAGAAGTCCCCTAATAGCTTTCTTCAAGCCTTTTGGATGCCCATGTACTATTCTTCACACTAAGACTCACTTAGGGAAGTTTGAGAGTAAGGCTGAAGAAGGATTTTTTGTAGGATACTCAAATCAAAGCAAAGCCTATAGAGTATACAACAGAGTGTCTAAAAC
>JAANYP010002154.1:55000-91972 GCA_020465985.1 Centrapalus pauciflorus | reverse complement strand
AGGGATGAAAAAGATTAACATCACAGCTCCAGATAGAGACATCAAATTTGCAAGAGTTGAAAGAATTTCAAGTAATCATGGTGAAGCATCCTGCAGTGATGTACAAAGACAAAAACAAGAAGTTAAGAGCAATGAGGAGTGTTGAACTCAACAAGTTTTCAGATGGTACACTACAAAAGGTGTTGAGTGGATTGAAAGGAAAGTTAGCTTCGGACAGAAAAAGAAAAAACCAAGAAAGGAGCTTTATCAGTTAACGATAGAAGACTTATGGTAGAATTCATATCGAAGATTGAATGGAGGCTCTCTGATCGAAAAAGCATCAGAAGATTTGAGCAGAAGCTTGGATTATCAACTTGAAGACTTTGCACATTCCATCAAAGGGGGAGATTATTAGAATGCAATTTAGTTGACGGAATGCAAAGTAAAGGGTCTATTTTGTAATTAGCTGATAGTTGTAATCAATGTATATAAATAGTGTTTTGACTTTCAAAATAGAATATCTCTGACAATTACATTTTGCACACATAGAATTCAGAGAAACGGTTACTGTATTCGAAGCTTCCAATTCATCATTTTGTAATCATCCAAATCTGCAATATAAGCATTCGGTTAGTTTTGATTCCAGTTATTGTTCTTGATTATTTAAATTGTTGTTTGATTGATAAGAAACTGTAATTCACAGATATTGACTGTGGGCAGATTTCCAGAACTGCTCTATATGGGCGACATACATGGTGGGATTAATAGTGAGAGCATGATGGACAGGGGAACTTCAAAGAAAGTCCATCATGTCATGGAATGGTTGAAGGTCATTATGTTTGAGAGAGTAGGGGAGGCAGTTGTGTTCTTTGACGATCTCCATTAGGGATCAAGACGATGATTTAGGGTTTGGATCGACTGTGTGTGAATCACTCAGAGAGAGAAAGAAAAGATCGTGGAATATATTTTTGCAACTGGTAGTTGCAATTGAACGAAACTGGGACTTTTAAAGGTTTTGGCTTTTCAAAAAAATCTAGTCCCGCACACACACTTATAAGGAATTACGGAATTACCCTGCACACTTTGACAGATCAAGGGAAAACAACTAACAGTTCGAGTAAAATGAACTAGCAGCTTGAGAATGGACTCAAGCTGTTAGTTGAAAATTTAGCTTTTTCTTATGAAACAGTGTCTCCCCCTTAACTAAGCACATTCAATAAGTATGTTTCTCATAAAAATAAAAGAGAATAATGAAAAACAAATTAATCCATATTAACCATACCAATATTTGATACTAGGAAGGTGAATCTTCCTACAATAAATGGTTTTGTAAATAGATCAGCTAACTTATCATCTGTATGAATTTTGGTAACTTGGATTAATTTCTTCTCATTAAATTCTCTAAAAAAATGAAATCTAATGTCTATGTGCTTGGTTTTGGGAAATTTCACTGGATTTTGTACAATGCTTATTGCGCTTGAGTTGTCAATGTAGATAGGAGTAGAGAGGAAGTTCATACCATAGTCTCTCAGTTGATTCTGAATCCTCATCACTTGGGAACAGCAGCTGGCAGCTGCAACATATTTTGCTTCAGTAGACGAGGTGGAAACAGTGGTCGGATTTTTGCACTGCCAAGAGACCAGTCTTGCTCCTAGATATTGACATCCACCAGTTGTGGATTTTCTGTCTATGTTGCAACCTCCATAGTCACTGTCAGAATAGGCTGTTAGTTCAAGAGGTGAGTCCTTGGGATACCATAGGCCCAATTTTGGTTGTCCCTTGAGGTATCTAAAGATTTTCTTAACAGCAAACAAATGTGAGTCCTTTGGAGCACATTGAAACCTGGCACAAACACAAACAACAAACATTATATCAGGTCTAGAAGATGTGAGATACATTAGTGAACCTATCAAGGATCGATATAAGTGGATATCCACATCCACTCCATCTTTGTCTGCATCAAGCTGCTTGTGAGTGTCCATTGGAGTGCTAGCAACTTTGGTATCTTTGTATCCAAACTTTTCCAGGATGTCATTTACATACTTTGATTGGCTTATATAAAGTCCTGTGGGTTTCTGCTTGACCTGCAATCCTAGAAGGAAAGTGATTCTCCCATTGAACTCATTTGAAACTTTTTATGCATCAAGGTTTCAAACTCCTTGCACAGAATGTCATTTGTTGATCCAAAAATTATATCATCAACATATATCTGAACAAGTAGAATCTCTGATTTCAAGGGACTTTATGAACAATGTCTTGTCCAGATTAGCTCTCTTGAATACATTTTGTAGAAGGTATGAGGACAAAGTGTCATACCATGCTCTTGGGGCTTGATGGAGTCCATAGAGGGCTTTGTCTAACTTGTAGACTCTGTCTGGAAACCTATAGTCCTCATATCCATGGGGTTGACACACATAAACCTCTTATTCAATTGTACCATACAAGAATGCAGATTTCACATCCATTTGGTACACTTTGAACCCTTTGAAGCTGACATAAGCTTGGAACAATCTGATGGCTTCTATCCTTGCTATTGGGGCAAAGACATCATCATAATCTATTCCTTGTTCTTGAGTGTATCATTGAGCTACCAATCTTGCTCTGTTCTTGATCACCACACCTCTCTCTTCCTTCTTGTTTCTGAAAACCCATCTTGTACCAATTGCTCTCTTTCCTCTAGGTAATTCAACTAGAGTCCATACATTTTTAATCTTGAATTGCAAAAGTTCTTCTTGCATTGCCTCAATCCAAGATGGATCTTTCAGAGCCTCAGATGCCTTATTTGGTTCTAATTATGACATGAAACATGCATGTTCAAAGGCAGCTAGACTGAATTCAGGAACTGCTGATTCAACATCAGTGGACTCCTTGTGAACCATTGTCCTTGTCTGCACAGGAGTGCGTGGGTCTCCCATTATCTGGTTGAGAGGATGATACTTGTGAACCTTGAGTGTGGGTTCTCTTTCTGTCTGGAATGATGTTCCCAAATTTGTATCATCACCTTCAGTACCACTTGAGGATTCTGCTCCAGTGACAGCTTGATCAGAAGATGGGACTGTGTCCCTATTGGATGGAGTTGTTACTTTAGGGCTTGGGATTGGCACTTCATATTCTGGATTTGTATCATGTTGATCAACCAGGACCCGTGGTGGGTCACATGATAGAAGTGGTAGTACAATATACTCATCCCATGTAGCAACATGAATATTTGGACTTACAGTTTCAATATTGTCTTCAACACTGTTATCAGCAGTTCCTGCAGAGACTCAACAAAGCTCAGAGAATTTGTTAGTGAATCTAAATCAAACAACCAATCAGGACCAGTTGCTTTGATATTTGCAGTGTTATCATCAAACTCAACATTGACACTTTCTTTAATGGTTTTAGACACACTACTATACACCCTATAGGCTTTGCTTGGAATAGAGTAACCTACAAAGAAACCTTCTTCTGCCTTACTTTCAAACATTCCTAAGTGAGTTTCAGTGTGAAGAATAGTGCATGAACAACCAAAAGGTTTTAGAAAGGCTACTAAGGGAACTCTGTGATAGAATAACTCATATGAAGTTTTCCCTTGTGACTGAACAATTTGAACCCTATTTAGCACATAACAAGCTGTATTTACTGCCTCTGCCCAAAAGGTCATTGGCAGTTTGGAATCAGCTAGCATGGTTCTAGCAACCTCTATTAAAGTTCTATTCTTCCTTTCAGCTACACAAATTGGTTGTGGTGTTCTAGGTGCACTATATTGCCTTGCAATGCCTTTAGACTCACAGAAATTGTGGTGTTCTAGGTGAACAATTGTCTGTTTTTGATCCACAGTCTGTTTTGCAACAGTTAGTTTATATAGACAATGCCTGACCAAATGGTTTTTCCTGCCACAATGGAAACATCTTTTGAATGTTTTTGATTGTAGAACTAGTTTTGCTGGACCATAACTGGTTCTTGTTCCTTTGATTTCCCCTCACCTGCTGTTGTGTGGGAAATTTTGTACACCATGCTTTTGGCATGTGCATATTGGAACAATCTAACCCCTCTTATTAGTTTTGGAGGAAGATGCAATGTTACAGTTAGAAGGTACATAAACATGTGGAGCATTATTGCATACACTCATCTTCCCTTTTCCTTTCTCACTGGGTTTTTTAATGAAACTGGAGGTAGGAGGTTCTATAGGTGCACTCATTGTTTTGAAATTTCTCTCAACTTCTTTACACTCACAACCTTCATTTGGAATCAGTTCTTCTTTTGATTCAGGCCTGTCTTCAAGGATAGGATCTACAGTTTTCATTGTCTCATCTAATGGTTCATTCACAAGCTTATCAGCAACTTCACTCATGGGATGAATGTATTTGTTGTTGTATGGAGGTGGAGTGGCTTTGTATCCTATACCTTCTTTGGGATTGGGTTGAGATTTTACCCTATCTTTAAATTGGACCTCCATTAGGTGTTTTCAAGTTTTTGATTGGTCAGTTTGAAGCTACCTAAATCTATATTAATAGATTCTATTTTCTTGTTAGCTTCTAACACCTTCTGTTCAGCCTCAACTAGTTTCTTATTTAGGGTCTCTATTTTCTTATTCAGTTCATTTTTCTCCCACTCATGATATGTTCTATCATGTCCCATCTGAATCTCATTATCCTTATAGTCATTGATCTATTTTTCAAGATCTTCTATAGCCTGCATATACTCATATCTCCTTTCTTCCATCTTAGCTTGAGTTTTGCACATGCTCTCATTATGCACTCTGTACTTTTTAACCATATTTTTGCATGTGCAAGAACAGAGTTTAGCATTTACCTCAGATGGTAGTTCAGTGGAAGTGACATTGGATGTTTCTGCCATAAGAGCTTGATTTTGAAACTCCTCTTCTGTCTGATCACTCCAGTCAAACACATTTTCTTCTTGAAAGACAAGAGCTTGTGATGATGAAGTTTGATTAGTTTGCTGGGGTCTTAGAGGCTGCTGACCTTGGGATTTGTATTCTCTAGCAAACTGGCCAAGCTTGTGGCATTTAAAGCATTCAACCTTTGATTTATCAAATGCTGGTTTTCCTTCTGATCTGGCTTGAAGGTTTCATCTGCCAGTTCTTTTCAGAAATCTTTTAGCCCTCATAGTCAACATAGCATGCTGCCATTTCAATTCCATCTATTCTAAATCATCTGGATGGATTTGTTCTAAATCTTCAGCATTAAGAGCAAACAGTCCATCCTTTACAACAAAAGCTTCATAATGAACTTCAGTAGAGTTACCATCAGCTCCTGAAAAAGAATCACAACAGTTTGATTTATCAGTTAATGCTGATGACAACAGAGCAGTATTGTGATGGTAAGAAAATGATTTCTTTTTATTGTCAATTTCAGATTCAAACACTCTCAGGCTGTTGTAAAGATCATCCAACTCTATTTCATCTAGAGTGTCTTTGGTTCTCCATTGGGCAGCATAGACTGTCCATTCTTCACCAAGAGATCTGTGGAATTTTCTGTTTACTTCATCTTGATCCAGGATGACTTTGGCACTCTCCAATTCACCTATTAGCTTATTAAACCTATCAAAAATTTGAGTGAGGTTTTCATTCTTGCCACCAGTAAAGTTTTCATACTGTTGCTTTAAAAGATCCTTTTGATTCCTTTTGGTGTTGGCATTGCCAGCAAATCTTTTCTCTAAAGCATTCCAAAGAGAATGAGCATTATAGAAATTTTTAAACTGATGTTGATAAGCATTAGGAATGGATATTTGTAAAAGAGTAAGAGCTTTCACTTCATTCATTCTAGCCTTTCTTTCAAGTTCAGTCTTTGGAGGTGTTTTTATAGGTTTGCCCTTCAGCATCTACTTCATGATCAACTACAGGAGGATTTTCAACAGCTTCCGATATGGCATAATCAATAATTGAATGTGCTGTTGAATCCTGAGTTTCCACTTCTCGAACTCAGTGGGTTTGAGCACAGGCACTTTGAGTCCTGGCCCAGATCCACTACTGCTATTTGCAAACTCCATTGCAGAAAAATAAAGTTTTTAAAAGAAAGTTTCTGACTTTGAAAACATAGAATAGTCAACAAAAACCTGGCTTTGTTACCACTTGTCAAGATCAAAATACCACCTAAGATTAACTAGTTTCAATAAATCAGATTATAAACCAATAACCTTGTATTGAATCAAATTCCAATTAAGAAGTTTGCGGAATAACACTTAATTGTTTTAAGAAAAAACTTTCAGAATAAATATCACATAAATATAATCAAAACCAAATCTTTTGTATTGCCAAACTCACTGATTACAATCACCTCTAATCTGTTTGATTAGACGAAGAACACAGACTGTTCCTAGGGTTTTACAACCTTAGAGGCTTGAGAAACTTATCAGAAAGCAATTACAATTGAAGCACAAAATTACAGAACTTGTACGTACAGACTTACAATAAAAAGACCTAGTCTATCTATATATATAGCCTTCTGATTTGTTTCCTTGAAGAACTCTGATTTCTCTGGTAGTAGATATACTTGGAAGATATTTAAATCTTGAAATATAAATCACTTCCTGAATTTCAGTACTTTCTGTTGATAATCTGTTGAGCAGCTTGAACTTTTAACTCTGGCAGCTTGAACTTTTGAACTAGCAGCTCGAACTTATTCAACTAACATCTTGAACTTTCTAATTACACAGAAATACTACTAATAGTCTGAGAAATCTAACTAACAGGTTGACATACTTAGAGCATTTCCCAACAAATGGTATTAGAGCAGTAGTTTGAGATTCAAGTGTCCGTGAGGTCTTGGTCTCAAACATTAAGTGATGATATGTAGTGATTTTAAGTAATAATCTGAACTAAGATAGGCTACGATCTAGTAGTTATAGGAGATTGACTTTCATGTGGGAAAATGGGTGATGTCTTTAAATAAATGACATGTTACTAAACAAGTTATATGTTTTATATTTCAGAATGATGTCTGGAGGAGGGATGACACCCGAAGAAACAAGAGAAATGATGCTAGCCATGATGGCCGACCAAAATAAGATGATTCAAGATCAGTTTCGGGCTCGAGATGAGGCCGAAGCTAAGAGAAGAGAAGACAAGAGGAAGAACAAGGAAAAAGAGGGAAACAATGATGCACAAGATGACAACACTGGGTCATCTAACAAGCCCAAAGGTTGTCGGTTTAAGAACTTTAAGGGAAATGGGGCAGTCGAGTTTAATGGATTGGGGGAAGCTGTTGCCGCACTTGAATGGATAACAGCAACCGAACGGACATTCCGAATCAACGATTGTGCTGAGAAGGACATGGTTCGGTATGCTACTGCTATGTTCACCAAAGACGCGGTCATGTGGTGGAATTCCATGGTTAACGCCTTAACCTTAGAGAAAGTATCTGTTATGACTTGGGCTGAGTTTACTGAACTATTCACTCAGCAATATTATCCGGTTGATGAACGCCGAAGATTGGAAGCGAAGTTTATGACTCTTATGCAGGGGACTAAGACTGTGTCCCAGTATGCTGTGGAATTCACGAGGCTAAGTTTATTTGCGCCTCATCAAGTTGACACCGAGGAAAGGAAAGTAACCAGGTTCGAGGTTGGTCTGGATATGGAGATTAGGAGGGTTATCAGCAACGTCCGTTACCCTACATTTGCTGGCTTATTAGAGGCTGCCAGAAATGTAGAGCAAATTCTTATCATGTCGGGTTATTCAATTGGGTCTGCTGCTGCTTCCACTAACCCAACGCAGCCGTCACCACCGAAACGTCAACGTTAAGGGGGATACTCAGGTTCTTCTCATTCATCGCAGGATTTACCACAACAGTGTTATTGACAATCATCTGCGTCTTCTGGTCGTGGTCGTGGTCGTGCTTACTCCATCAACACAGAACCGCGGTATTGTAATAAGTGCCACTTGGAGCACTTTGGCAAGTGCACTAATGGATGTGCCTGTTTTTGTTGTGGAGAGTTGGGACATTTTCAGAATTAGTGTCCAAGGAAAGCTGATGCTTGCCATAAATGTGGTGTATGGGGGCATTACAGTAGGAATTGCAGAAAAAACGATACAGCTGCTGCTGCTCCAACTACAACACGATCATCTGGAGGATCAAGTGGTGGTTCAGTCAACCGCCGGAGCCAGCCACAAAGGGCACCAGCTCGTGCTTTTCAGATAACGGCGGAGGAGGCCAAGGAAAACCCAGAGGTGGTCACGGGTATGTTTATCGTTAATTCTATGCCAACACGAGTTCTATTTGATTCGGGTGTCAACCGATCTTTTGTATCTACTGTTTTTGCACAAAAACTATCAATGCCACTTTCTAATCTATCTGCGATACTAGATATTGAAACTGCTACTAACACTTTAGTCAAGGTAGATCACGTATACCATAACTGCACTTTAGTGATTGAAGATGTGGTCTTCAACTTGGACCTGTTTTCGATCGAATTTAGTGAGTTTGACGTGATTGTTGGAACGGACTGGTGGATCGAAAATGAAGCTCATATAGTCTGTAAGAAGCGTATGATAAAGATAACTACTCCGGAGGGGTGTGAGATCTGTACATATGGGGATAGGAGAAGTGGGGATCTGTGTTTGTTGACCATTGCAAAAGCTCGAAAGCTTGTTGCAAATGGATGTAACGCCTCCGTGGCATATGCTATTGATGCCAAGGCTGAGAAGACTGTGGCCGATTTGCCTATTGAATCACAATTTCCGGATGTGTTTCCGGAAGACTTGTCTGGCGTGCCGCCTGAGAGACAAGTAGATTTTCGTATTGATCTGATCCCTGGAGCTGCATCGGTAGCTCGTTCTCCGTATCGCCTTGCTCCTACCAAAATGCAAGAGATGATGAAACAACTTCAGGAATCGTTGGATAAGGGCTTCATTCGACCGATATCATCTCCGTGTAGAGCTCCGGTACTGTTTGTTAAGAAGAAAGATGGCACAATGAGGATGTGCATTGATTACCGGGAGCTGAATAAGCTAACTATTAAGAACAAGTATCAGCTGCCGAGAATAGATGATTTGTTTGATCAACTACATGGGGTTAGTGTGTTCTCTAAAATCGACTTACGATCGTGGTACCATCAGTTGAAGGTACGAGAAGATGATGTGCCTAAAACAACATTCAGAACTTGGTATGGGCATTACGAGTTTCTGGTTACGCCTTTTGGGTTAACCAACGCCCCGGCTGTCTTTATGGATTTGATGAATAGAGTTTGCAGAACGATGTTAGATAAATCGGTAATAGTGTTTATTGATGATATCTTGGTGTATTCCGAGTCTGAGGCCGAGCATGCTGTTCATCTAAAGGAGTTATTGGAACTGTTGAGAAAAGAGAAATTGTATGCCAATTCTCAAAGTGTGAGTTTTAGCTACAACAAATTCAGTTTTTGTGACATGTAATATCTGGAGCTGGGGATTTCTGTAGATTCAACTAAAGTTGAAGCGATAAAGAACTGGGAACTGCCTCGTTCAGCTACAGATGTCAGAAGTTTTCTTGGATTGGCGGGCTACTATAAGTGGTTTATTAAGGATTTCTCGAAGATTGCAGTTTCTTTAACTGCATTAACGAAAAAGAATGCACCGTTTGTTTGGGAAACTGTGCAGCAAGAGGCTTTTGAGGTTTTGAAAAAGACGTTAAGCGAAGCACCAATACTTGCCTTACCCGAGGGCAATGAGGATTTTGTGGTATGCACGGATGCTTCGAGGTTGGGATTGGGCGCTGTATAGATGCAGCGTGGAAAGGTTATAGCTTATGCCTAGAGACAGTTAAAGCGGCATGAGAAAGATTATTCAACTCATGACTTGGAGTTGACGCAGTTACTTTTGCATTGAAGTTATGGAGGCACTATCTGTATGGAGCTAAGTGTCAATTATACACGGACCATAAGAGTATGAAGTACATATTCAGTCAGAAAGAGCTTAACATGAAACAGCGTAGGTCGATGGAACTTATAAAGGATTACGACTGTGAGATCCTTTACCATCCTGGTAAGGCTAATGTCGTAGCCAATGCTTTAAGTCGTAAAGCATATTCAAAGGACTGCTGCTACATGATGACAACTACGATGTTAACCTCCACGATTATTGATGATATTAAAGCTGCCCAAGTGGAAGCTTTAAAGGAAGAAAATGTGGATGTTGAGGATATTCGAGTGCAGAAGAAGATAATGGAAACAAGTGAGTCGGGATTGAAAGGTGTATGAGGAGAGTGATTATTGAAGAAGCACATCAGTCAAAGTTTTCTGTACATCCCGGGAGCACAAAGATGTACATTTAATTTAAAGCAGACTTTTGGTGGCCCGAATTAAATAAAGATATTGGTCAGTACGTGGAGAGATGCAGGACTTGCCGGCTTGTGAAAGCTGAACATCAGCAACCTTATGGTAGTCTGCAACCGCTTCCCATTCTAGAATGGAAGAGGGAACCATCGCTATGGATTTTGTCACGAAGTTGCCGAAGACTAGACGTCAACATGATGCAGTTTGGGTAATAGTTGATAGATTGACCTAGTCGGCAAACTTCATTCCAATAAGAGAGAGTTATTCACTGGAAAGATTGGCTCAGATTTACATGGACGAGATTATTGCTAGACAGGGAGTGCCAATTTCCATTGTATCGGATCGGGATAGCCGATTTACTTCAAATTTCTGGTCAGCTCTACAAGAGGGATCGGGCACGAGGATCGCTATGAGTACAGCTTATCGTCCGCAAACCGATGGTCAGAGTGAACGGACCGTCCTGACACTTGAAGACATGATGCGGTCGTGTATCTTGGATCTCGGTGCTTATCGTCTGCAAACTGATGGTCACAGTTACCACGCGGCAATAAAGAAAGCGCCGTTTGAGGCCTTATATGGGAGAAGGTGTAGAACTCCGACATGTTGGAGGGAAATAGGGGAATCACCGATTGCTAGGCCGGCATTGCTTCAGGAAACGAATGAGAAGATACAACCGGTGATACAAAATATGAAGGCAGCCCAGGATCGACAGAAAAGCTATCACGATAAGAGGCATAAACCAATCAATTTTGATGTGAATGATTGGGTTTATTTAAAAGTATCATCTATGAGAGGTGTTACTCATTTTGTTAAAATAGGAAAGTTAGCTCCATGATTCGTTGGACCATTCAGGATAAAGAGAAAGTGGGTAACCAATCTTATCATTTGGAGTTGCCTGAAGAAATGTCGGGCATACACCCGGTGTTCCATGTGGGGAATTTCAGAAAATCATTTACTACTGGCAACAAGGATTGGGCTGATCACACCGAGCTACAAATCGATGAAAGGCTCCGATATGTGGAGGAGCCGGAGTGTGTCTTAGATACCAAAGTAAAGAAGTTACGGAGCAAAGAAATCGAAATGGTGCTTGTACGTTGGAAGCATCATAAAGGAGCCAATCATACGTGGGAGACTAAGTCTGAAATGATGAAGAAATATCCACAAATGTTTGGAGCCAAGTAACTTTGAGGATGAAGTTTGAGCGTGGTGGAGCCCATGCTATAACATCCTAAGAATTAAAATGATGTAATTGAGGTTAATTAGTTTAAATTTTTGAATTTAATAAAATTATGTTGGATTATGTATTTGGATTAATTATAAAAGTTGGTTTTTTATTCAGAAATTGATAATTTCCTATTTATTAAGTTAATATAATTATTATTAAGTGGTTGAAAGGATAAAATAAAGATTTAATCTTTATTTAATGGAATTTAAGAGTTTGGTTGCTATTTTAAGGATTTAAGAAATTTTAAAGTTTCGAGCTACAATTATTAATGTACGATGAATTTAAGTTATAGTGACGTTGAAATCAAGACAGAAATCAGTATTTAAGTTAGTTAGATAAGTGAGGGGTTGAATGTGTCAAAACTTGAAAGTGAAGAATTAAAAAGACACAAGTCTTTCATTTTGAATCAAAGTTCATCTCTCTACCATCTCTCTAAGAAATACGGTTCTCTCCAAACCCAAAATCAAGATCATCAAAATTTTGGAACTAGAAGCTGAAAATTTGGATTTAAGGTGCTAGAAAGGAACTACAACATCTACAAGCATCGATTTGAAGTAAATATTTCTTAAACTCTTCAAAATTTGAGGTTTGGGTTCGGTTTCTATGTAAACCAAATCAGAGATTTTAGGTTCAAAATGTTTATGCATGTTAAATATTCTTGTGGGTTTGTGTAAATCTAGTGTTGTAGAAGTTGTGTACAAAATTTCGGGTTCTAATTCAAGTTATAGATATAATTTTGGGAAATTTATGGTAAGTGTTCGGTGTGTGTTGAATGGGTACCGAAACCTTTTGCCCCTACCAAAACCCACATAGTATACTGAGACTATGTACCGAAACCACATATGGGTACCGAAACCTTTACGGTTTCGGTATAAACCCCCCCTACCGAAACACAATGGTGAAACTTTCATACTGAAACCATCACATATACCGAAACCACCGAAACCATCACACTGAAACCTTATATACCGAGACACACACCCTCTACTGAAACCTTTATGAATACTGAAACTATAATAGCATGTATCGAAACTCTCAAGGTTTCAGTAATGTACCGAAACTTATATAGTGTACCGAAACCATCAAGGTTTCGGTATTCCCTTCATTTCTAAAAAGCAATGACATTAATATATATATATATATATATATATATATATATATATATATATATATATATATATATATATATATATATATATATATATATATATATATATATCTATATGTATATGTATATGTATATGTAATAAAACACATGATTTCAAATGCCAATACCAGAAAATCCTCGAACCAAACTCCCTCATGAGTATAGCTAGCAACATAATAAATCATAAGTTAGCACTATAGATCGTGACGTTCTATACGACGCCTATAGCGACGTGTATATTGTCGTCGCAAATATTGCGACTAACTTACCGACACAAGCATGGGGTCACATATAAACGACGAAATCTACGACGCGCGCTTTAAAGTCGCAAAGATAACGACGCATTCAGCGACGTGTATATTGTTGTCGCAAAAATAACGACAAATTTATCGACACATGCATGGTATCGCAAAATCAACGACGAAACTTACAATGTGTGACTGAAAGTCGCAAAGATAACGACGCACTCAGCGGCGTGTATATTGTTGTCGCAAATATAACGACGAATTTAGCGACACATGTATGGTGTCGCAAAATCAACGACTAAACCTACGATGTTTGACTGAAAGTCGCAAAGATAACGACACACTCAGCGATGTGTATATTGTTGTCGCAAATATAACGACAACTTTAGCAACACATGCATGGTGTCGCAAAATCAATGACCAAACTTGCGTCTCAATTTCTTAAGTCGCAAATTTAGCGACGAAATCAACGACACCAACTACGACATTATTGTATGGGAATGCAAATGGGGACATCGTTAGCGACGTTCGCGACATGGGTGTCGTAAAACGCGTCGCTAACTATGTCTTAGATCAGCGACATCGTTTTATTTGTCGCTAAATTTGTTGCTAAAAGACTGTTTTTTTGTAGTTGTATTTGTTGAACTTATATGGTTTTTATTACGTAATAGTATGTGCACATGCATTCCTCAATTACGATGGCATAGCTTAGTGCTTATTGTCAAGATGTTTCCGCAACATTTTTTATGTAGATAATTGATGATATTTGGATGTTAGATGTTTTTTATCACTTACTCATCCTCATGCATGTTGGAACATCATCATTGTTCGGGTAGAGTTTGTCAGAAAGATGATGGAAATGACAAAATGATATTAATTCTAATTGATAAAGATGTAAATGATAAATGGTAGACTGGTATGTATATTGACTTTATGTTGTGACATTATATATTGATTACCTAAATGGTATGCGAATACAATGTGTTACAGAGGCTGAAAGTCGTAGCTGATAAACCATTCGGTTTAATGCTTCTATACCTGTGAAGGTCTTTTGTGGGTGGTGTATTCCTTTTGCATAATTTCAAAATCCAAGGAAGCTGTTATCATTCTCCAAGTTCTAAATTATTTGATTTGTTGCGTTGTGAGTGGTATATACATTTCATTAAGAAGACAACAATTACACATGTTACGAATGATATTGAGCGCATGGTTCATGTATACCCATTGGTAGCATCAATTAGAAGTCTTGTGTATCAAACAACGAGATATCGGGTGTTGATCGGTAGTGTAAACTTGTATTCCCATATATATTTCAGCACCTTGATGATTCTTTATCAAAACCCAAGAAGAAACTAGCTCAATAATTAGGTAATGATGAAGAAGACAATATGAATATTAGAGAGAATATGCAAATGGTAGCTGCAGTGTTTTGTATTCAATATGTCAACCGTGTGATACAAAAGAAGCCCTAGGAGCTATTATAGCTCCATTTAATTAACTATGGGGCATTGACACAAATGCCCCCTAGACTTTTACAAGGAAATAAATTACATAGAAACTAAATACAAAACTAAATACTAAGTAAATAATTATTACAAAATAACTCCATATGATCGAAATTAAATGTCTAACAATCTCCCCCTTTTCGATCATTTTGGAGGTCCTGGAACTCTGGCATGATCGGTCGATTCTCGGAGTCCAAGGATGACGTCAAAGCGTCTGGTCACTTGTCTCATATGTAGCAGTTCGTTCAGGATTTCAATGCCGCTGAGGGTGTCCTGAATTTCCTTCGGTGAGCATCTTTGTTGTGGATCTGGTTGAGCGTCAAAATCTTGAACTTTCTGAGTAAGTGCGACTCAAACCAATCTGAGAGTACCGTCGGAGTAACAGGGAAGATCCTCAAAGCGCATGAACCTTTTGTAGCCCTTCTGATTGATAAAAATGACACCCGGGCCTCCTCTAAATATAACTCTGTATGCAGGATGGTGGGCTAGAAGGAAGCTGTCTTGTTCAGGTGCTCGTAGGCCCACTTTAACCATCGCGCTCTCTATTGCCATTTGGAAGTCTCTGAGGCACATAATGATCGAGCGGTGGTTCATACTTCGAACAAGGGCACCTAAAGCAGTCATGCGAGACAGACGCCCTTTAATACGATTTTTCAATTGTTCGTGTAAGAATTCGACGTTGTCCACATTTATGAAGTCCAGATCATTCTCGAAGAACTCATCAGCCGTGCCATCTTATCTTTCTACTTGAAAGGCGGGATAGTATACTTTTGCCCTTTTGCACATGGTGATGGATATGAGTTTCTTTATCTTCGATTTTGACACTTTTGACCTCCTCTCCCTGAGCATTAATTGATAGTATTCAGCCTGCTCAGCTTTGGTTACATTTGTCAGTTCCATCAGAAGGTGTCTGCTGAAGGATCCAGGGTTCTTTCTGAATACCATCTTAAGTCTCTCTTCTAAGAACGGGTTCTGAAACTGCTCAGGAGGAAACTTCTGCAGGAATTCTTTGAGGCCCTGAACGGGGGGTTCTTCGATTTCAGACTTTTTAGCTTCAAGCAATTTTATGATTGTCCCCCGCCGTTCTTGTCTTAGTTTGTCTTTTTTTTTCAGGCGGTAGATTGTGTACCTCACCTCTTGAAAACTGGCCTACCCAGTACAAATCTTCTCTCCTATATTCACCGGGTCCTTCTGGAGTTTCATCAAAGCAATCAACCCTCTTGCTTTGCGAAGGACATGGTTGTTCCGTTTGTTGGACTGGGGGAGGACTTGGAGATCTTGGTGGGCCTTGGACTAGATGGGATGCTTTGAGTGACGGGGGAGCTTGTATGGATGAAAGAATTTCTTGTTGTAGGGCTGGTGGTGGTGAGTTTAGGAAATCAAAGGAGGAAGATCAGGATTTTTTAGGTGATTCTGGCTCAGGCTTAGGAATGATCATAGGTTCGTTGTCCTCGGTATCGGAGTCTGAGTCAGACACCAATATGATTTCAACTTTCTCATGAATGGGCTCGAACTCTACCATAGATGTCATTGGATCCAGTGGAGCTGGACCCTCGACCATGGGCTCGTCTTCTAAATCAAGTATTCCTGAGCCTCTTGCATCTGTTCCCTTGACCCCTGAAACTCTGTCCCTTCGGTCTCTGCTCCCCCTACAAACAACATTGGGTCCTCAGACTGAGTTTTCAGTCTTTTCTCCCCCTCATGACGATCAGGGTCGTCCTGATCGTCATGCTTTCTTTTCTAAGCCTCAGCCTGAGGACGGCACTGAAGTTCAATCACCGCAGACTCAAGACGACACATTCTGGAGTTCATTTCTCCTGGACTTGAAGAATAAGGCGTGTCAGCGCATCTATTTTGTCGGACAGGTCGGCAATCTGATTTTAGACTGAATGGGATCCTGGTGGAGGCACAGCTTCAGAAGCGACACCCTTACCCTTGATAAGTGAGAGAAGGGCGGTGTGACGTTCCTTGGCAGCTTCCTTTTGGGCGTCCAGGTCAGCCCGGGTAATCACTCCGGCAGCACGAAGAGCTGCCGTTAGCATCTCCAAGTTGATGGGGAGATGGCCTGAAGTGGATGGCGTTGATGGAGCCACTCCAGGTTTTCCTTCCGTCATTTCTGGCTCCACTATGGGACGCTCAGATCCGGAAGTTTGTGGAGTTGCCACGAAGGCAGCTCTAGGGGATGCCACAGAGGCATCGTGCGTCGTGTGTATATGGGGGGATGGAATGGTGAATGAAGTTTGGTCACGTGGGGAGGAGTGTGACCTCGTTCAACACCGCCACTCTCCGAATGAGAGGGCGATGGTGTATGTGCAGAAACCCCGTGAAATGAAGTGGTTTCCCTTTGAGGGGATACCAAGTGGATGGTGAGGGTGATTTCGACCGTTGGACTGACGGTCTTATGGTGGGTAGTCCGGCTGATAGGGCTTCGGTCACCCGCAGATGGAATATCTATCGTTCGTACGACAGAGACGGTTCGTTCGGAATCCGCCGCCTCTGCCGCCTCACCACCTTCTCCCTCACTTACAAACACAGGCTCCCGCTCAACTATCCCCAATGATTGTTAAGCCTCCGCCTGATCTCCCTCGTCCTCAGTCATTCTGGCCTCACCTTCGGATTGGCTAGACTCAGTCGGTTTTGACTGAGCCTCATCCGGATAGAACACTCGAATGTAAGCCCTAACCCGTTCCAAATCCCTTGCCTTGAGCAATAGTGACAACGGAATAGTCATTATAGGCACTGTAGGGGCCCCCTTTGGCAAAGTAAGCTTTCGAATGGCCACGGTAGGGTAGACGTCGGCTTCAGGACGTTCGTGAATGTCCTCATCATTATCCATCGCATATTGGATGATAAGTTGCAGAAACCGTTGGAGAGGTATGTACTTGCGTCCCTTCTTGGTTCCCCTCTCCACATGTACTCGTCTCAATTCCTCGAAGAGGAAAGCCGCATTATCAACATGTCGGTCAAAGGCAAAGCCGGTGAACATGGCTAAAACCTGAGCCGAGGCAGAGTCGTGGCCTGAGTGCTTTGCTGTGAAGCACTTGTTGATGACATCGAAAAGAATCCGCCAATGAGATTGTAGATTCTTTGTGCGGAAATCGGAGGGTTTGGTGAGAGGGCCGTCATAACCCAGGGTTTGTATTTCGGCTAGGGTTTCTGGGATGGAAGGGATGGGATCAAACTGAAGGCGGGATGGCAAATAGGTTTCGGCGGGAAGGTGAAGTATATGGCGTATGGCGGCGATGGTGATTTTGACTGGGACGCAGTCGATGGTGGTTGTGAAGAAGGGTTTGGCGTCGGGAATATATTGCAATCTGTTCCAGAATTGCTGCAGGTAAATCTGGGGAACAGCGATTGCGGTAAACAAGGCGTAGTACATGGGGTGGTGAAGGAGGATGTCGAAGGCGAGGGTTTGGGGTTCTTTTGTGAGAATGGAGACGTCGAGCTGCCAGTTATGTGGAATAAACTCGACAAACTCGGCTTGGGGAAGGATGGATTGTTCGGGTAGTTGGGCGTTATTATTGGGAATGGGGGGGATGGGGTAGGGTGAGGACAACAGCTGGTTCCATCATCCTGCAAACACCAATCCTAACTCTAATCAATGGTGCACCAGAATGAAAATATTTTTGGATTTTCTTTTTTTTCGATTTATAGTGAAAATGCAAAAATGAGAAAATTGAAAAAAATATGCTAAGTGTTGGATTTCGGATGGTCCAAATTCGGATGAACAGTGTCACCGAATTCGGATCCGACCGAAATCCGGATAATGCATGAAATTTGATGTTTGGGGTTCGAATTTGATGATGCATGATGATGGTCCGAATTCGGATGGGGACCGAAATAGATGTAAGTGATGATGAGGAATTGGGGGGTCCGAATTCGGTTGAAACATGTTGATGGTCCGAATTCGATTTAACAGTGGTCCGAATTTGGTTTATGTATGTTGAAAAACTTGAAAATTAGTCTAAGTGGGACATCTCGGACGTCCGAAATGCATGCAAACAGTTAATGAGTTCATGCAAATTTAAACGTGAACAGTTAAATGTGACAAAAATGCATGAAATTAAAGATGTTAGACTAAAAACACATAATGAACATTTTATCTAACTACAACTAAGTTAAAAACACACATTAAACTACCTAGAAATTAGAAAAACCGAAAAGAAAAAACTAAAGAAATTTTGAAAATCAAACACACAAAACATGAAGTTAAAAGCTAAAATAAAGTTAAAAAGAAGTTACCTGATGATGTCGAAGGTGAATGAAGCAAGAAAAACGAAAGAAGATGGTGGTCCAAAAGCTTGGATTCGGTTTTAATGGAGGTTGAGGCGGTGGGTATTCGACGGAGGGGGAGAGAGAAGGAGAGAAATCTTGAGGGAAAATTTCACAAAAAACATCAAACTACAAGTTTTTCTTCGATTAAGTCCCTCAATCAATTTTTTTGTCTGATAAGTCCCTTAACTGAATAAAAATCACGAATTTGGTGTTTTTTTTAGAAAAAGTTACCGGTAACCTGTTAAGCGGGTTGCAATTACTGACGTGGATTTTATAAATCTATGATTTTTTTCGATTAAGTCCCCCAACTAAATAATTTTGTCTTATAAATCCATTAACTAAATTATTTTGTCTTATAAATCCCTCAACTAATTTTTTTGCCACATAAATCTCTTATCTTGATGAAACTCATGTTATTTGTTGTTTTATCAATTTATGTGATTATTCAATTGACACTCACGTAACACATATGTGGATGCAAAAAAATAAAACAAAATGATAAATCAAAACGATCATTTTTATTGTTTAAAGTTTAGTCGGGATGAACAACTTAAATATATTTAAAAATTGTGGTCTAGACAAACATAGGATCGAAATAATCATCATTTATGTTATTATATCAAACCAACTTATATTATCCGGAATAACGAACTTTTAACAAAATTTATTATTTTCAAACAACCATCTTCGTTTTTAAAAAATATTGTTTTCAAACCAACTTATTTTGGTCTAGACAAACATGGCATGCTCTGTCATCGTAATAAACATCGCCGTTTTTAAAAGTTTAAGAATATTCGTTTTTATTTTATCGAAAAGTTGAAAGGTTTAATTAGTTCGGAGACTTATAAGGGAAAAAAAAATGAAATGGAGACTTAATCGAAAATTTTTTATACTTTGATGGTTTTTGCAAAATAGGTTTAAGCATGTTAACCTGTTATAACAGGTTAACAGACCAATTTAAAAGGTTTAAGCAGTTTGGGGACTTATCAAAAATAAAAAATGAAATGGGGACTTAATCGAAAAATTTTTGTACTTTGATGGTTTTTTGCATAATTTTCCCAAATCTTGAAGATGAAGTAAGAAAATTTGACCGGTTGACTCCCCATTTAAATGAGCGCGGGTCGGGTCCGGGTCATAGGATCCGCGCCAAAAAATAGAGTGTGCCGCCGATTTTGTTCATCACAACACACACAAAGAGAATAAAAATTATTGGGCCTTAAATAAAATAACAACAAGAGAATTAATTAAAAAGATGTGGCCCAGTTTATTAATCTTTTTGTGCTTTTCTTAAAAAATAAGCAAAAACAAAATAAAATATTTTTGATATTTTTCTTTGATCATTTAAGTTAAGATAAAATAAACTAAACTAAAATAAAATAAACTAAAATATTTTTGGCTCTTTGATAAATTTGAACAATTAAAATCTTTTTGGGATTTTCCGATCTATTAAGTTAAACTTAAAACAATAGACTAAACTATAACCAACCTAAAATTTAAAATTTAACAAAAATTAAAAAGAAACAGAGAATTATAAAAATTAATATCCTAACTATACTCCCCCTCAAATAAATACCTGTATGTTTCCTTTCCTTTTCTTTTTCAGATAAAGCTCGTGAACCTTTTTAGCCTTAAAGATACAGACAAACCTGGATTATGTTTGCGTCCCACTCCGTGATGAACAATTCACACAACAATTTGCCAGGATCATTAATTATTAAAAATGTACACAGATAAGGAATATTGAGTTTCAATTTTGTGACACAATCCTTAAATTTAAATAACAGATATTTTCTAAAATAAAGGAATTTCAATCATGATAGATGGAAATAGAATTATTTAAGACAATATCTGTAATTTAATTGGAAGGCGGATTCAACATGCCGATATGGGAAACTAAAAACTGAAAACGAGGTTCGTCTAAAGCTTTAGTAAATATATCCGCAAGTTGATATTTCGTGCCAACAAAATACAACTTAATGGTTCCCTTTTCTACGTGATCTTTAAAAAAATGATACCTGATATCTATGTGTTTCGTTCGAGAGTGCTGCACGGGATTGCAAGAGATGGCAATTGCACTTCGAGAATCGCAGTAAATTGGGATATTGGTGAGTGAGAATCCATAATCGCGTAATTGTGTTCTCATCCACAGCACTTGAGAGCAACAGCTTGCAGCTGCTACATACTCAGCCTCAGCTGTGGATGTTGAAACACAATTCTGCTTTTTGAAGGACCAACTCACCGGTCTATCTCCCAAGAACTGTATTCCTCCGGACGTGCTTTTTCTGTCAACTCTACAACCTGTAAAATCAGCTTCTGAAAAAGCGGTAAGTTCGAAATCGGTTCCCTTTGGATACCATAGACCAAGATCGGGTGTACCCTTAAGATAACGAAAAATACATTTTACCGCAGTTAGGTGTGATTCTTTTGGGTCGGCCTGAAATCTAGCACAAAGACATGTTGAAAACATTATATCCGGCCTACTAGTAGTCAGATACAGTAAGGATCCTATCATCCCTCTGTAAGTTGTATTATCGACACTTTTCCTAGAAGGATCGGTGTCTAACTTACAGTTGGAGGCCATGGGAGTTGTGATACTCGTGCAAGAGTCTAACTTATACTTCTTGAGAATGTCAAGAGTATATTTTGACTGGTTCACAAAAATCCCATCCTCAAGTTGTTTGAATTGTAATCCGAGGAAAAAGTTCATTTCCCCCATCATACTCATCTAGAACCTGGACTCCATTAGGGCTGAAAAATCCTTACAGAAGTTACTGTCAGTAGATCCAAATATAATGTCGTCGACATATATCTGTACCAGCATTATATGTGGGCCTTCCCTTTTAGTGAACAGAGTTGTGTCCACCACACCTTTACAGAAACCGCCAGAAATAAGGAAATTAGAAAGACTATCATACCATGCACGAGGTGCTGGTGCTTGTTTTAAACCATAGAGGGCTTTATCTAGCACATAAACATGGTCAGGTTTATGTGCATCAACAAAGCATTGTGTTTGTTCAACATATACCTCTTCGTTAAGTTCACCGTTTAGAAAGGCAGTCTTGACGTCCATTTGGTACACTTTGAAATCCTTGTGTGCCGCGTACGCCAAGAAGATTCTGATTGCTTCAATCCGTGCAACTGGAGTGAAGGTCTCGTCATAATCTATCCCTTTTTGTTGTCGGTAGCCTTTGGCAACAATTCTCGCTTTATTCCTTATCACAATGCCGTTCTCATCTCATTTGCTCTTAAAAATCCACTTTGTTCCGATCACTGTACGGTCTTTTGGTTTGGGAACTAACCGCCGTACTCTCAGCTGTTCAAATTGGTTGAGTTCCTCTTGCATTGCAACTATCCAATCTGGATCTTTTAGGGCTTCATCCACACGAGCAGGCTCTATCATGCTAAGGAATGATACGAAGAGACATTCATTAGCAGACGCCCTACGAGTTTGGACTCCTGTTGAAACATCACCAATGATTTGATCTGTTGGTTGACTTCGGGTCCATTTAATCTCGTGTGGAAGGGGTGCTCGGGATGGAATCTCAGTGGTTAAGGTAGGGATAGATGAAGATTCATGGTCAATGGTTTCAAATGACGGTACCACTGGTTCCGGTTCGATTTCCGAGTGTTCAGGTGAAGGAAGGATAGTTGATATTATATGTGAGGGTATTATAGGAGTAGATTCAGCTGCGGACGTATCGGTGGATGATGTTGATGGATGAGGGTATGATATGGATGAAGATGGATCGGAGAAACTTTGTGGCGCAGTTGAATTGGAAGGATTACCTACATTATTGACAACATTAGACAATTAGCATTAGGACCGAAAAATTTTACGTAAAAAGGATCAAACAAATTAACCAAATCAGAAGAAGAAAAAGAAATGGGGTTATTAGAAGAGTCTCCAGGCATTTGAGTAATGCGAGGTCCTGTATGATCAACTTTGGGTGCCAGTTCAGCCAACTCATCAAATGTGACATGCACACTTTCATTGATTGTTCTGGTTCGCCTTTTCGTTAAACTTCCCGAGGTTGTCTTTATCGTTCAGCACATAGCACCTGCAACCAAATACACGTAAGTACTTGATAAATGGCACTTTATTCAAAAAGAGTTGGTAAGGAGTTTTGTTAAAGCGCTTATGGATAATGGAGCGATTTGTGTATAGCAGGCTGTTGATACGGATTCGACCCACAAGAATGGAGGTAGCTTTGAGTATGTGAGCATTGTACGAGCGGCTTCCACAAGCGTACGGTTACGCCTTTCCACGACCCCATTTTGTTGTGGCATTCGAGCAGCAGAATATTGATGTTGAATACCTTTGGATCGAAGGAAGCCCTCAACTACCGAGTTCTTGAACTCCGTGCCGTTATCAGATCTGATTGATTGCACTGACAGCTGCTGTTGGGTCTCGACACTCTTGACAAAATCTATGATTTCTTGAGCTGTCTCGTCCTTGGATCGCAAGAACCTGACCCAGGTATATCGTGAATAGTCATCAACGATAACCAACACATATCGTTTCCCGTTTATGCTCTGTGTCCGCATTGGTCTGCATAAATCCATATGAAGTAACTCCAATACTCTTTTTGTTGATGGTTCGGGCTTTGGTTTGTGAGATGATCGTTTCATTTTTCCTTTCTCACAAGCTCCACAAAGATGGTCCTTTTCATAACGCAATTCAGGGAGACCTTTGACCAATTGTTTCGCAGCCAGCTTGTTGATATTGTCAAAATTCAAATGGGATAATCTTCGATGCCACAACCAAGAGTCTTTTGAAGAGGCTTTTGATAAGAGGCAAATGTTATCCTTTACTATCAGCTTGGCTACGTCAATGGTGTAGAGGTTAGAGTTTCGGGAACCAGACAGGATTTCTTTTCCATCCATACTCCTCACACTGCAGTTCTTAGCTCTAAACGTTACCTCTAGTCCTTTGTCACAGAGCTGTTCTATGCTAAATAGATTATGTGATAACCCCTCAACATAGTCAACGTCCTTAATGACTAGATTATTTAGAACTAAGTCCCCGTATCCTTTGATATGAGCCTGATGGTTGTTCCCGAATTTTACCATTCCGCAATATTGTTCAACTACGTTGGACAGTAATTCTCTTCTTCCCGTCATATGCTTGGAGCAACCCGAATCCATACACCAAATGGATTTAGCCTGAAAAGCAAATAAATTCATACAATTAAAAACTATATGCATTCAAACACATCCATTCTTAATTTACAATCAAACCGTGTTCTGAACCGAGATGTTCAGAAAACATGATGAGTTAAGACCGGGTCCTGAGCTGTGTGCACAGAAGCCAAATGTGTCGGTTTAAGCACAACCGACAAGCAAAAGAACGGGTCCTTGTCTAAGGTAACTAGAAGCCATTTCATTGAAGAACAGGTCTTGATCAGAAGTAACCAAGAACCATCTGCATAAAGATCACACAACTTTGGGTACCCACCTCAATATGGGTCCCTTTTTGTTAGGATATCCAGATTTATATGGCACGTGTACAGTGTTAGGAACCCATTTAGCATTTCTGTGGTCCGGATGCATAACCCTTCAGAATCCATTGAAGATTGGATTTTTTGGGCTTTGGAACCTTAGGCGCTGAAATTGCCTTCGGTGTTTGACTTTTTGAGACTTCTTTGACCTTTGCTTTGGTTTCGGGCCTCGGCAACGGACAAGTCTCAATTTTATTTGAGGCTAATGATGCAATATTTTTTATTTTCTTTTTCCGAATTCGTTTAACAGGATATGGCACGAAAGAATTCATTTCAGGAACCTGTCGTCTATAGCGAGTTGGACATAGATTAAATAATTCACTGAAAGAGTACTTTAAAGAAACAACAGAATTCGGTACATCATTACACACATTGTCACACACATTGTTACACATATTGTCTTTAGAGATTACAGACATCCTATCTCTAGTAACAAATTCATTTGGCATTATAGCCTTCTTCACAAAAAAAACTCAAAAAATCCAGCATGGTGGTTTTTAGAACTCTTCTTACATAATCTGTAGGAACAAAACGATTAGAGTCAGTAAGCATGGAAGATTTAGACTTGACAGAATTTTCTTTTTGTTGGTGAGTGGGTTTCTTAAAAGACTTGGATTGGATCTGAGTCTTTTTAGAAACCTCATTTTTAAACGGTTTTGAACACTCACCTTTATAAATGAAAGAAAAAGTTTCAGCTTTAGCCTTACCTTTATTTGATGACACATATGTAATTTTGGTGGAATGAGTAACTGTTTGTTCTTTTGAAAAATCCTTCAACTTTTGAGAAACCATTTCAAAATTTTCTCTGTAGACTGTTAATTCCACAGTTTGTTGAAAAGATTGACTTACCAATTTTTCTTCACTCTTAAGAAGAGCATCTTGAAGATCAAGAGCTTTCTTTTGAGACGACTTCAATTCCTTTTCTAAAACATTAATTTGATGTTGAAGAAATTTTGTGGGAATATAAAGTTGAGGAATTGGTTTTACAGTTTCTGTTTTCAATTCAGCTTCTGAATACGTTGACAAGTAGTCTTCCTCTAAAGTGGGTATTCTAGATGGATAACTCTCATTAAGTTCTTCATATTGAAAAGAAATTTCTTTTTCTTTATGTTCAACACGTTTCTCATTTTCTTGGTTTAAAACTTCTTTTGATGACTCAAAAAAGAAAGATTTAAGTCTGTCTCCCATATAATTCATGTCATAAAATAAAGGTAAAACTTTTTGTGCCTTTTCCAAATATTTAGGATTTTTAAAACAGATTCCTTCTTTAGAATGGTAAAACCTAGTTTCTTTGGGCTGATTTAAGTGGATAGTTTGTTCTGTTTGACCCCTTTTTAAAAATGCATCGTCAAGGGTCTTTATTCGTGAGTACAAACTTATCCTTTCTTCTTCAATCATTTTATATTTTTCTAAACTGTCTATATTTTCCATATTTACCGTATCTAACTGTTTTGTAAGTACAGAAATTTCTTCCTTTAACGAGACTTTTTCTTTTGATAGCCTGTCCATACAAGATTCAAGATATATATTCCTGTCCTGAACATCTACTTTTTCGATTAACATATATTTTATAACATTGTGGTTAGTTAACCACTTTGATTGACAGACAAATTATATGTGTGTGCAATGTACATTCATTATTCACAGATAAATTATTTACATGTTCTGGAATGTAACAGGAATATACCTCATTTGTCTCTGAACCGGATCAAGAGCATTCGGGATCGTGGGTTGTGGTCATTAGACATGCTGGTGGATTTTTCAATGTCTCCCCCTCTGCAGCATGATCTGAAGTCTCAGCAGTGGAAACGACACAGTGCTCCAACCCTAAACGATCAACCATATAGCAGTTTTTGCCCTTATCATCCTCCTCGTCGGTGTTTCAGCATCCCAGTAATCTTCCTGGGCGACGAGGGCCATTGCGTCGGTTCTTTTCTTCGCGGCCTCTAATTTTCTCTCGTAGTAGCCGACGTCTCTGTCAAATTTATTGTTGCACTCCCAAGCAAAGTGGCCCGGTTTTCCACACTTGTAACAGAGACGCTCCTCGGCGACTTTTGGCTCATCGGCCCGCGGCCTCTCATCTCTTCTCTCAGTCGGCCTTTTGTCGGCGCGGCGATGATCTCGGCTATCATCTCCCCTCCTGTCCCTACGCTCATTTTCTCTCCTATCATCTCGTCGGTCGTCATACGATCATCCCAACGATCGTCCCTTCGATCATATTTGCGCCTGTCATCCCTGCGATCCCTGCGCCTATCGTCTCGCCTTTCATAACGACGATCATCTCGATAGTCGCGTCTATCGTCATACATTCTATCATCCCTGTCGTCCCTTCGATAATCATCCCGGCGATAATCATCGTGTCGTACATCCCTACGGTCAATCAGAGTACCTCCGCGGACCGGTGTCATAACGGAGTTGATTGTTAGTCTTGTTTGAAAACCATCGCTGTTGGAGACGATTGGTCCACAAGGCTATTTGTTCCTGAATTGTGGCCTCTTCCTCATCAAGTACCTCACGCGGAGGAGAAGCATACCTGCACTGTGATGACGATGAACCTTGAGCAAAGGATGGAGTGCGAATATTCGTGTTGGTAATCAAGGCTAGTGAATCATTGGGTTTCATTCCAGTGTTTGCAGATAGCAGCAAAGATGCGAGTTGATTTGCCATCAGCTTCTGTTGATCCACATCCCCTTATTACTTCTTCAGCTCCTTGAAGACGACATTGATAGACACCTTAGGAATATTCAGGACGCGTTTTGTGGCCCGGCATGCGATCTGCCACTCGGGGGATAGGGCTGCAAAGAACTGGATGTTTATGTCATCCCTGTCCTTTTTGATGTGCAGTTTGTTCAATTCATTCAGGACCGCACAAAACCTTGTAAACGTAGCTTGCAGAGATTCCCCGTCTTTGGCTCGGAATTCTGTAAACTTAGCCTTGGCCTCCTCAATCTTGGCGCAATCATCGAGATCTGCCCCCAACATTTGTACTTCCAATTCGTCCCACATTTCTTTGGCAAACATTTTGCTGTCTACGCCAACCAAGATGTCGGTGGGGAGGGCCTGATAGATCAAATATTCGGCCCTTTTATCGGCATGATGCATGTCTCTCTCGACATCATTAGCCGGTTCTCTATCAACTTTCGATGCTAAGATAGGGGGTCAACCTCGGGTCTGGCTGCTATTTCCCGATAGAAGATCACGGGACCCTCGGAGATGGACTGAAGCATTAAGTTCCCAAGCGGTTGCATTCCTAAAAATTTGAGGAACCGGGATTTCCATTGTTCACACTCATCTGGATAGAGAACAGGTGGTCTGTTCTCAGATCCGAGGACGAGAGCTTCGCGAGACATGATTTTGGTGCTGATTAAAAAGATAAGATCTTAAAGGTGGAAACTTGAAACGGATGGGCTGGACTACGGAAGAATAGCACACTGGATGGTGCTAATTCGGATGAATGAATGAGTTCAGAAGAAAATGGAATTCGGATGGCAGCAGTTCGGATGAAAATGGAATTCGGACTAGTACCTTGAGTTCGGATGGGAGGGACCTAATTCGGATGGTTTGAAGTCTGAGGAACCGAATTCGGATTAACCGGATTCGGATGAACAGTGCTGACTTCGGATTGATGGATGAACCGAATTCGGATGGTATGAATTCGGATGGACAGCGTACTTCGGAAGAACAGTATTTGGTTCGGATGAGGTGATGGAACCGAATTCGGATGATCCGAGTTCGGGTGAACAGTGACTAATTCGGACGGGCACTAAGGGAATTGTCCAGGAAGGGTACAGAATTCGGATGGTCCGGATTCGGTTGGTCCGAAATGGATATGGTCCGAAGTGGGAATTTAAAATTTAAAGCACAAGTCCAAAATAGTAAAATGAGGATGCCTGATCAGAACTTCGGATGGTCCGAAGTTCGGATGGGACCGAATGAGGGATCGAAATGGGCACAGGGTGGTCCGAAATACACCTAAGGCTGGTCCGAATTGGACCGAAATGAGGTCCGAACTAGGGTTATATATGGTCCAAATTGGGATCTAAATTGGTCCGAAATGCTACAGTGGAAGGTCCGAAGTATAGTAGGTTTTAACAGGTTTTCTAAGGCAGAACAGGTCAGATGTCTATTTTAGCAGATTTAAAGCCTAAAAATGTTTCTAAATGATTGGGAAAGTATTTTAAACACTTTTGATGATTTAAAATATACCAAAACACTTAAAAATCAGTAAAAAAACAAGCTAAAACCCACTAAAAACTCATATTTTTAAACTTTTTAAAATACCCGTTTCTTGATGATTTGGATGGAAAGATGGAACTTAGTGAGCTCGAAATCAATATAGGATGATATTGTGAGGATTATAAGACTATAATAACACAACAAACGCAGAAAAACGGAGAAAAAGAAGATCTAACCGATGGAAATGGTGAAGAACTCGAAGAACAAGAAGAAAACCCAGCAGAATCCGTGAAAAGAAAGTTGAAGTCCACCTTTGAGGCTCTGATACCAATTGTAAACTTGTATTCCCGTATATATTTCAGCACCTTGATGATTCTTTATCAAAACCCAAGAAGAAACTAGCTCAATAATTAGGTAATGATGAAGAAGACAATATGAATATTAGAGAGAATATGCAAATGGCGGCTGCAGTGTTTTGTATTCAATATGTCAACCGTGTGATACAAAAGAAACCCTAGGAGCTATTATAGCTCCATTTAATTAACTATGGGGCATTGACACAAATGCCCCCTAGACTTTTACAAGGAAATAAATTACATAGAAACTAAATACCAAAACTAAATACTAAGTAAATAATTATTACAAAATAACTCCATATGATCGAAATTAAATGTCTAACAGGTAGGTCTATGTTATTTAATTTGATTGTTTATATTATTTAAGTTGTCTTAACTTTTGGGGTTCTGACATTTAATTTATATCGTATTAGATGTTGTTGGAAAAATCATATGTGGTCGTCGAATTAGTGCATCATTTTTAAACTTGAGCTTTTCGTTTGAAGTCTTCTTGCAAGATGCGACGCAAGAGCACATTTTTATTGTAGTTAAGTTGTTTTATTATATATGTATTATTTAGTGAATGACTTTTTTTATATAACCAATGTCATTTTGTTTATAGGATTTTTAAGATAAAGATAAAGTTGTATGACACACCCCATACTGAACATTTAAGGTTATATCGTGCCATGATGACAAACTTTATAGTATATGTTTCGCGTGCTACTCTCATGCGTTTCGATTCAAGTATGTTATGTTAAGCTTGTAGTACATTACTTTTTATATTCTTATGCATTATTTTATGTTTCAGATACTGATTGCTATATGTTACATACTTTTCAGTAAATATGTTGTTTTCTACTAATGTAACAAAGATTGTGTTTGACCTGGCGATGCCAAAGGCACAAAAGATTAGAAGAATGTTGCAGTGTTGAAGTTTTATTAACATTTAATGGGTTAATGGTTTTGTTATGTCGTGTTATTTGAATGTATAATGTATTGTTATTAGTTGTTTAAATATTTACATACTTATCGGTGTTACGCTATTCGAAATAATACATGTGATAAGCTATTTTGAATTACAAATAAATGTTTTGCATTTAATGTTGTCTCGTACACCACCGTATGGGTATTACATTAGTTAAACTGGTTAATGTAATTAATTTAGTCATTATAGTTTGGATTAGTTTAGATGGTAATTAATAATTACTAGTTTAGTTAAGTGTTAATTAATGTAGATCATCAATTTAAATGATAAACTTAATTTAATAATCATATAAAAATATATAGTTTTAGTAGTGAGACGAATTTAATTGTTAATGAAGTAATTAAGTAAGTAGTAACAAATAAATCAACATAGACATGTTTAAACAATATTATTAGATTTTTCATCAAAAGACAAAATGATCATATTTTTTTGTATTAATATTAAAAATGTAACATCCCTCCCGATCCCGGAAATGCCACGTCAATACAATATCATATGTGGCAATAACGCAACGGATCCATAACGCACGTGTCATGGGATAATGCAGGTTACGGCTAATTAAAAACTTTAAACACAAAGTTAATACATTCAAATCCCAGATTGACAAACGTACAAATCCCGGTCACTGGATACATCGAACCCAAAACAACATTATACCAGTTCTATACAACATATGAAACTACTACGGATCTTCGATTCAACCTTGACTCTATCTCGGCTGCGGCTGAGATCCTTTCTGATTCCCTGAACATGTTAGACTCGATAACGTGAGCTATAAAGCCCGTGAGCACGCGAGGGTTGACACTGCACAGAACACATAGCACATAGCACGCAAACCCTGTCCCTGTCCCTGTCCCGATTGCCCGACACACATCTCAGGTATAAAGCACAAGTATGAGATCGAACACAGCCCTGTGGGGACCCCTCCCCGATGGACACATCGCACACAGCAATGGTCGGTAATACCCTGTAGCACGGAAGCTACCCGGCTACAGGCCCTGCCGTATATATACGCCCCAAGGACTGTAAGGGACAGTCAACCCGCGCGATTCCCCTTCGCGACTTATCGTCCGTATGGAACTCATCACGGACCCCTGAACCGATCTCGCATCTCATACATAACACGTATAAGGAATAGAGCATACCTGAGGTTCACGTCCCTGTCTCACATAGATATAACACGCACAAGATAGCAACACAGCTAAAATCATAAAGACGGCGCGCGTTTGGAAAAGTCTCGAGTACTCACCTGATTGGTTCCCCGAAGTCTGAGCGCCCTGATCAAATCCGGCTCGAGATCCGCTAGTCCCTGTGATCACACGGATAGCCCAACAATCAATCGCAATTTCCCAATTATCACATAGCACATGATTACAATAATTCGGACTCAACTCAAACTCGATAACCCCACGGAACCGAAACCCGACTAATACCCGAAACTCGACTCAACCCGATTCAAGGCAATCCCAAACAAGACCCCAACCCCAGTAAAACACAGCCCAAGCAATCCCGAAGGAAACCCGACACAATTCGACCCAAACTCAATTTACAAAGTTAAACTCGGATTTTCAATGCAGGCAGTTAGTCGCGCCGCGGACCCCCTGGTCGTCGCGCCGCGACACCGCGAAATCCCTGTTCTTGACCTGCGATTTTCAGCTTCAGCCCAGGAGTATTAAACTCCATCCATACCCGAATTAGTCACAAATAAGCATACAAAAACCATACATAACCTGCCTCTTTGAGTTATCAACAAATTCCCAAATCATAACAACATACATACATCAATTGGAGGCTATTCACAAGAACCCTTACCTTGATTGAGCTCAAGAACACACAAGAAGAAGAAGAAGCTAAATCCCAAGGTTTCACAATCAAAGTCTGAAGCTTGGATCTGAATTTCTCCTGCTGGAGCTCACAATTACACACACATATACACTTAGGGTATTTTTCCAAGAATGGATAAGGGTGAAGGAAGATAACTCTATATGTACGTCTTTATCCCGATCGGTCCCGAACCCAATAACCCGAACCCGATATCACATTTTCAATATTTATGCCCATTTAACCCATTTAATCCCACGATCCCGAAAATATAATCCGTTCATTAAAATTATAACCCGGTGACACGCAAGCCCAATCCCGACACGTCTTAATCCACGAAACGGGATATAATTGGACCGACCCAATATCAATAAATTATTCATCCACTAAAATAATTCCACGTACCAGGTCAAATTAACGGATGTTACAAATCCTCCCCTCTTAAAGAGATTCCGTCCCGGAATCTAACTCGAACTCTGGAATAGGTGAGGATATCTCGATCGCATTTCTGACTCAGGCTCCCAGGTAGCGTTGGTACCTTTATGGTGTCTCCACTGAACAAGTACCAAGGCAATCTCTTTATTCCTCAGCTTCTTAATCTTTCGATCGGTCACGGCCTCGGGCTGCTCCACATATCGCAGTTGATCATCGACTGTAATCTCAGATAGGGGCACATACTGGTCATCTATAGCCAGACACTTCCGGAGATGACTCACGTGAAACGTATCGTGCACACCGGCCAACTCCGGAGGCAATCGCAGTCGATAGGCCTGATCCCGGACTCTCTCAACAATCTCGAACGGCTAAGAAGTGCGCACTCTTCGTTAGTCGATCCACTATAACCCAGATCATGTCGTTCCCGCGGACCGTGCGTGGAAGTCTCACAATGAAATCCATCGTGATGTGATACCACTTCCACTCAGGGATTTCCAACGGCTGTAGATGCCCGTGCGGCTTCTGATGCTCGGCTTTGACTCTGAGACACGTCATGCACTGCTCAACATATCGGCCCACATCTCTTTTCATTCCCGGCCACCAGTAGAAGTCACGGAGATCACGATACATCTTAGTACTCCCCGGATGCACAGATAGCCTCGACCGATGCGACTCATCAAGAATCAACTGCCGCAGATTCCCAACCCTTGGGACCCAAACCCTATCATGGAATACAAGCAACCCACGATCGTCCCTGATCAATGACTCAAGCTGCCCGATCAATCGTTCACGCTTCACATTATCACCTCGCAGGCCCTCCTGCTGTGCTAATCTCAGACTATCGATCAAAGTCGAGGTGATCTCAAGCCTCGAGGCTCTGGAAATTACAGTCTGGCCGCATGCCCTACGGCTCAGCGCGTCAGCTACCACATTAGCCCGACCCGGGTGGTACTGAATCTCGCAATCGTAGTCCTTAAGCAACTCAAGGCTACGGCGCTGTCGCATATTAAGATCTTTCTGGCTGAACAAATACTGAAGACTCTTATGATCGGTATACACAACGAACCGAGACCCATACAGATAATGACGCCAAATCTTCAACGCAAACACAATGGCGTCCAACTCTAAATCGTGCACGGTATGGTTTTCCTCGTAAGTCTTTAGCTGGCGCGAAGCATAAGCGATCACCTTCCCTCTCTGCATCAGAACGCAACCCAAACCCGACCCCGAAGCATCACAGTATACCACAAAATCATCGGTACCCTCTGGCAAGGCCAACACTGGAGCCTGACACAACCGGGTCTTCAATTCTCTGAACGCACGCTCCTGATCCTCGGACCACTCAAACGGAACGGACTGCCGTGTCAATCTCGTCAACGGCAAGGCAATCCTCGAGAAATCCTGGATGAAGCGTCTATAGTACCCAGCGAGACCCAGAAAACTACGAATCTCAGGCACTGATCTCGGAGACTCCCAACTCATCACCGTCTCAATCTTGGCCGGATCCACCTTTATACCCTCGGCACTGACCACGTGACCCAAAAACTGCACTTCCCGAAGCCAAAATTCACATTTGGAGAGTTTCGCGTACAGTCTCTCCCTGCGCAGCACAGATAAAACCTCTCGGAGGTGCTGCTCGTGGTCCTCGGCACTCCGCGAGTAGATAAGGATGTCATCAATGAACACGATCACGAATCTATCTAACATAGTTCTACACACCCGGTTCATTAAATCCATGAAAGCGGCGGGTGCGTTAGTCAAACCAAACGGCATTACAAGGAATTCGTAATGCCCATAACGAGTCCGAAACGCGGTCTTCGGCACATCTTCGTCCCTGACCCTTAACTGATGGTAACCCGATCGCAAGTCGATCTTGGAGAAATAGCTCGAACCCTGGAGCTGGTCGAACAGATCATCAATACGTGGAAGCGGATAACGATTCTTCACAGTCACTTTATTCAATTCCCGATAGTCGATACACATCCGCATACTACCGTCCTTCTTTTTCACGAAAAGCACTGGCGCACCCCAAGGCGACGAACTAGGACGGATAAATCCACGATCTAGAAGTTCCTGCAACTGTGACATCAGCTCTCGCATCTCTGTCGGTGCCAGCCTATAAGGCGTCTTAGCAATCGGCACCGCCCCAGGAACAAGATCGATCCGGAATTCCACTTGGCGATCTGGCGGTAACCCAGGCAACTCCTCTGGGAATACCTCAGGGAACTCACGAATCACCGGAATATCCTCTAAGGTTTTCTTTTCCTTCCTCGCGTCAACTACATAAGCTAGGAAGGTCTCGCACCCTTTAGAGACATATCTCTGAGCCCTGGCCATAGACACAATCCCGATATCTCCCTTACGACGTTCCCCATACACAATCACACTCTCACTGTCAGAAATGGGTATACGGATGATCTTCTTGGCACACAGAATATCAGCCCGTCTGGCAGTCAACCAGTCCATACCCACTATTACATCGAAGCTACTGATCTCAATCGGCAGCAAATCGATCGCAAACTGATGGGAATCTATTTCTAACACACAGCCCCGATAAACCCGACTCACTAACATCGAACTCCCATCGACCCTCTCGACAATCAAAGGAACAGATAAAGGAGAAGCAGACATACTAAAATACGCACAAAATGTAACAGATACATAGGAGCGATCTGCCCCGGAATCAAATAACACACGAGCTCGAAGTCCGTTAAGGATGTACGTACCCGAAACAACGTCTGTAGCATCCCGTGCCTCCTCTGCGGTAGCCTGAAACACACGCCCGCGGCCTCTCGGAACTGTCTCACGGCGGCTAGACGCCGACGGCTCGGCCCTGGCCCCACTCGAACTAGCACCCTGTACTGCCGGCCCCGGCTCTGGACAATCCCTAACCCGATGCCCTGGTCGCCCACATCTGAAACACAACGGCTCAGGCACCGTACAAACTGAAGCGGCGTGGCCCCGCTGGCCGCACCGGAAACAACGTGGCTGCTCCGATAAACACTGTCCGGAATGGCGCCGGTGACATTTCGGGCACTCCCGATCACCATAAGAACTCTCGACACGGCTACCGGACGCCTGGGACCCCTGCCCCACACTACTCTGGCTCTGCGCTCCCGACCCCTGACTCTGGCCCTGACCCTGACGTCTCGATCGACGATCTCGACCCCGGTCCCTATCACGTCTCTGACCCGCCCCTTGCCCTGAAATCTGCCCGGAACCCTGACCTGAAAATTGCCACTGATCCGGACGCTGATCACTGGGGGCGTCCCCGGAAGACCTCCATACACTGGACGGCTGATCAAAAGTCCCAGTACGCTGCCTCTGGGAAGAGGGCTGCTCCCTCTGCTTGAGGATCTCTCGCTCCCTCATGCGGGCCATCTCAAGGGCTCTAGCAAATGTCGGAGTATCGTGCAGTCCCACAAACTCCCGGATATCAGATCGGAGCCCATCAATAAACGCGTCTGCTTTACGGCTCTCGGTATCCACATGCTGAGGCGCGAACTGTGAATACTCATTAAATCGGTCGACATACTGCTGGACCGTCATGTTACCCTGCTGCAAATGGAGGAATCGGCGCTCCATCTCCCGTCTCTCATCCCTCGGAATGTACTGTAACTCAAACATAGCCCTGAACTGCTCCCAGGTCATAGCATAAGCGGCGGACTCAGTCATCGACGACTCAATCGATTTCCACCACTGCAAAGCACCGCCCCGTAACTGATATGCGGCGTACCCAACCATATCTCTAGGATCCACATGGGCCACTCGGAACGCGCCCTCAATCTCACGCTCCCATGCGATGGCCGCCCCCGGCTCACCGTCACCCCGAAACTGCGGCGGAGCCCCTGTCATAAAATCTTTGAAGGACCCGCCCCGCTGAGAAGATGACGAAGCACCACCCCTAGACTCAGTCTCGGCACGCTGAATAACTGGCCCCAAACTCTGACCCTGCTCACGCTCTTGCTCTTTCTGCTTCCTATAAAACTCGGTAAGAACATCTAGCAACTCGGATTTACGAATATACTCGTCACTGGGCGGCTTACCCGCGCCCGAACCCTCTCCCTGATCTGCCATGATAATCTGCACAAAGCAAAACGATTAAGCACAAGGGATAAATCACCCAGCGTTATACACTAAGCCAGGTCGGTTAATCCACTATATAATCGCAAAACGATCCCCCATGGACCGGAACAAGGTCTAAGTTAAGCATCCACTAATGATACTCAAGCTTCAAACCGCAAGCTCTGATACCATGCTGTAACATCCCTCCCGATCCCGGAAATGCCACGTCAATACAATATCATATGTGGCAATAACGCAACGGATCCATAACGCACGTGTCATGGGATAATGCAGGTTACGGCTAATTAAAAACTTTAAACACAAAGTTAATACATTCAAATCCCAGATTGACAAACGTACAAATCCCGGTCACTGGATACATCGAACCCAAAACAACATTATACCAGTTCTATACAACATATGAAACTACTACGGATCTTCGATTCAACCTTGACTCTATCTCGGCTGCGGCTGAGATCCTTTTTGATTCCCTGAACATGTTAGACTCGATAACGTGAGCTATAAAGCCCGTGAGCACGCGAGGGTTGACACTGCACAGAACACATAGCACATAGCACGCAAACCCTGTCCCTGTCCCTGTCCCGATTGCCCGACACACATCTCAGGTATAAAGCACAAGTATGAGATCGAACACAGCCCTGTGGGGACCCCTCCCCGATGGACACATCGCACACAGCAATGGTCGGTAATACCCTGTAGCACGGAAGCTACCCGGCTACAGGCCCTGCCGTATATATACGCCCCAAGGACTGTAAGGGACAGTCAACCCGCGCGATTCCCCTTCGCGACTTATCGTCCGTATGGAACTCATCACGGACCCCTGAACCGATCTCGCATCTCATACATAACACGTATAAGGAATAGAGCATACCTGAGGTTCACGTCCCTGTCTCACATAGATATAACACGCACAAGATAGCAACACAGCTAAAATCATAAAGACGGCGCGCGTTTGGAAAAGTCTCGAGTACTCACCTGATTGGTTCCCCGAAGTCTGAGCGCC
>JAANYP010002154.1:0-50000 GCA_020465985.1 Centrapalus pauciflorus | reverse complement strand
TTTTTTCAGACACGAACTTGATTGTACGAATAATGGCACCCCCTATGATATTGGTTGAAAAATTTAAAGGGAAAAACAACTTCAGTCTCTGGCGACTTAAGATGAGGGCTCTTCCAAAAAGGGAAAGTATCTGGACTCCGTTAATGGGTAGGAGACCCAAAGACATGGAGGAAGCCGAGTTCAGATTGCAGGACGAAAAAGTGCATTCCACGCTTTTGTTTTTACTTTCCGATGAAGTCCTATATGAAGTTGCAGACGAAGAAACAGCTGAGGGCTTATGGACGAAACTGGAATCCCTGTACATGACGAAGTCGTTGACGAATAAGTTGCTTCTAAAATAGCGACTATTTTCATTGAAGATGAAGGAGGGTTCGGCGCTTAAAGATCATTTAAATGAATTAAATTCAATCTTGATGGATCTTAAAAATGTAGAGGTAAGAATCGAAGATGAAGATGCGGCTTTGATTTTACTCGTGTCGTTGTCGCCGTCTTATGAAAATTTTGTTAATTCGTTTGTCGGTGGAAGGGATACAATCACACTTGAAGAAGTGAGGTCGAGTCTTCACTCACGTGAACTTCGTCATAAAGCCTCAGGGAATGGTTTGGAGTCTTAATCAGTGGGTTTAAATGTGGTTAGAAGTGACCGTTACAGAGATCGATCAAGTAAGGAGAAAGGAAAATAGAGGAGAGAAAGATCAAAATCACGGACGAGGAAACCCGGTATCAAGATACTTGTCATAATTGTGGTCAGATGGGCCATTGGAGAAGAGATTGTCCGAAGAATCAAGCAAGCAGTTCTAATGAAAACGTGGCAATGGAGGATGCAAATTCGGAGACGGATTTTGTGCTTATGGTGTCGTCTTGTCATGTGGGAAATTCACAAGAATGGGTTCTGGATTCGGGGTGTTCGTTTCACATGTGTTTGTACAAGGAGTGGTTCTCGACTTATGAAGAGCAAAGTTCTGGAAGTGTTCTAATGGGTAACGATGTTCCATGCAAAGTGATTAGCATTGGGTCGATCAAGATTCAGATGCATGATGGAGTTGTTCGGGAGTTGACCGATGTTAGACACGTTCCAGATATGGCGAAGAGTTTGATTTCTCTTAGCACTCACGATGCTAAAGGTTACAAGTACTCGTGTCAAAGTGGAGTACTGAAGGTATGCAAGGGAGCATTGGTTGTCATAAAAGGAGTTCGAGAAGCTACATTGTACATGTTGAAAGGTAAAACAATACTAAAAAATGGAATCGTTGTTGTTTCGTAAACATAAGGTGGAGATCCAGAATTGACGAAGATGTGGCACATGAGGCTTGGTCATGTAGGACTAAAAGGCTTGGATCTGTTGAGCTCAAGAGATCTTCTTGAAGGACATAAGGTGACAAAGTTGGATTTTTGTGAAAATTGTGTGCTTGGAAAACAAACGCAAGTTAGTTTCTCAAAGGTCGTTCATCAAACTAAAGCTTCATTGGATTACGTTCACATGGACTGTTGGCGTCCTTCTAGAGTTCCGTCACTTGGAGGTGGTTGATTTTTCCTCTGAATTATAGATGACTTTTCGCGAATGACGTGGGTGTTCATAATGAAGCACAAGGGTGAGTCGTTCGGAAAATTCAGGAGCTGGAAAGTATTGGTGGAGAACCAGTTGGAACATAAAGTCAAGAAGATAAGTACAGACAATGGGTTGGAGTTCTGCTCTAAGGAGTTTGATGATTTCTGTCAAGAGAACGGCATTGCAAGATACAATACGGTTCGGCATACGCCTCAGCAAACGGGTTGCATAGAGAATGAATAGAACCCTGTTGGAACGAGCAAGGTGTCTGTAGCTGAATGCGGGTTTGTCTCGTGGATATTGGGCCGAAGCAGTAAACACGGCGTGTTATCTCATCAATCGTTCACCAGCTACCGCTATTGATTGTAAAACACCGTTTGAAGTTTGGACGGGTAAGCCAACGGACTATTCGAAGCTTAGGGTGTTTGGGTGTCCGGCGTATTACCATGTAAATGATGGTAAACTGAAACTCAGGGCCAAGAAAGGTGTTTTTATGGGGTATGGAGATGGTGTGAAAGGTTACAGAGTTTGGTCTCCAGATGAGATGAGAATAGTGTTGAGCCGTGATGTTACGTTCGATTTAAAAAGATGTATTCTACCAATGAGAGTGTCACCAAAAAGGTGGAGGAGCACGATATGTCGAATCGTGGTTCGAGTGACAACAAGGTAGAATTGTGGATGATGAAGAAAACCAAGTGAATGTTAAAAGCGAGTCTGGAGAAGATGATGTGGAATACGGAAGTGAACCAATGATAGATTCAAGTTCAGGGACGTCGTTTGTTTAAGGTTCGAGTTCGGGGTCATCTTGTGAAGGTGGAGTTAATTCTGGTAGCTCACTAGCTCAAGAGAGATCGAGGACACAGATAAAACCACCGACTCGATATGGTTTTGAAGACATGGCCGCTTATGCTTTGCAGGTTGCTGAAGATATGGACAGTTCAAACGAGCCTAATTCCTATCGGGAAGCAATTATGTCTAAAGATGCGGATCGATGGTCTGGTGCGATGTCTGAAGAGATTGAATCTCTGCACAGGAATAAGACATGGGTTCTTGTTCAGTTAACGAAAGGTAGAAGGGTTATTGGCCGCAAATGGATTTTCAAGAAGAAAGTCAGTGTTGAACAGTCAGAAGAAGTAAGGTTCAAGGCCAGACTAGTAGCTAAGGGTTATAATCAGAAGGAAGGTCTCGACTACAATGAAATTTTCTCCCCGGTGGTTTGTCATACGCCAATCAGAGTATTATTGTCGCTAGTCGCGCATGGTGACTTGGAGTTGGAACAACTGGATGTAAACACGGCATTTCTTCATGGTGATTTGGAGGAAGAGATTTATATGTCATAACCGGAAGGGTATGTGGAGCCAGGGAAGGAAAATTTGGTGTGCCTGTTGAAGAGATCGTTGTATGGCCTAAAGCAATCCCCAAGACAGTGGTACAAGCGGTTTGACAGTTTCATGATGGGTCATGGATTTGTTCGAAGTCCCTATGACTGTTGTGTATATCACCAGAAGTTGAAAGATGGAGACATGCTTTACTTGTTGGTGTACGTAGATGATATGCTGATCGCTGCTAAAGATATAAGAGAAGTTCAATGCGTGAAGAAGCTTCTTAGTACCGAGTTTGAAATGAAGGATCTAGGTCCTGCTCGGAGGATTCTGGGGATTGAGATCTTACGAGACCGAAAGAACAAACGGTTGTTCTTGTCACAGCAAGTTTATGTAGAGAAGATACAGTGTAGATTTGGGATGTTTGATGCGAAGCCAGTTAACAATCCGTCGTCATCAAGTTTTCATCCTTCATTGATGATGTTTAATGGAGTTGAGAGCGATGGTGAGAAGATGTCAAACGTTCCCTACTCACAGACTGTGGGAAGTTTGATGTATTTGATGGTCTGTACGAGACCAGATTTGGCATACTCGGTAAGTGTGGTGTCTTGCTTTATGTGTAGTCCAAGGAAAGATCATTGGGTGGTAGTTAAATGAGTGTTTTGTTATCTCAGAGGTACAATGGATGTTGGTCTCATTTATGGAGGTGATCGGAATGTTGAAGTAATCGGTTACTCAGACTCGGATTATGCTGCAGATCTGGATAAACGGAGGTCGCTTACATGTTATGTGTTTACACTCGGTAATGCAGTGATAAGCTGGAAGGCAACACTTCAACCATCACTAGCGTTATCCACTACTGAAGCAGAGTATATGGCGCTAACAAAGGCAGCCAAGGAGGCAATATGGTTGAAAGGTCTGATTGGAGATCTGGGGATAGATCAGGAGAAGACTTCGATACACTGTGATAGCATGAGTGCTATTAGTCTGGCGAAGGATGAAGTCTTTCATGATCGTACCAAGCATATTGATGTTCGTTACCATTTCATTAGATCTGAGTCGCGAATCAGAGTCGGGAAAATAGGTACGAAGGATAATCCAGCGGATATGTTAACGAAGACAATTCCAGAAGTGAAATTCAGAAGTTGCTTAGATGTGTTGAATGTCGGAAATTGGAATTCACGTTTGAGTTAACTAAAGTCAAGGTGGAGTTTGTCAATAATAATGTGATAATGTGACTTTACTAAAGTCAAAGGGTTTGAATGCTAATAATTCATACTTAAAGGGGCTAGTTGAAATTTGTACTCAATATATAGATGCATGAGAGAAAAGTCAGAGGGTTTTTTTTTCTTTTATGTCACAAATTCGTATACAAGATTTTGTATAGCAATTTTCTTCTTTCAAGATTTCTTCATTCCATTCATGTAAATAGTTCTTTGATTTTCTTAATAAAGAAGCAAGTTCTTTCTTATTCTTTTGATTCGATTACATTGTTAAATCACAACAGAATCCATGTTACAAATCTGTATTTTTCGAAGGTGGATTTCAATGTTCGAAGGTATCCACGTTACAAATCTGCACGATCTAGGTTTTTAAACCAAGGTATCTACGTTACAAATCTGCATTTATCAAAGGTTCTTCTTCATCTTCTGGGTTTTGTTCGAAGTTTCAAGATCAAAGTTTTTTTTAAGACAATAGGACAATTTTTCTCCATGTGGTTTGATTGGTTACTCATATTCAGTCCCTAAACTTTAATAATATCAATTTTCGTTTCTATTTTGCTAATCTAATCCGGATTTAGTATCTATGTCGTTAAGTTAAAAGCTCAACAATTAACTTTTTGAATATGAGCATTTAACCCTTTTAATTAGGATGTTTTTAGTCATTGTTGTTTTTATTCATTTCCTTTACAATCCAAATTTTATTTTATTCTGTTTTTGCTTTTATTCATTTTCTTTAATATTATATTTACTTCATTTATAAATATACTTAGTTATAACTATAATTATCTTCTTTAGTATTTTATTCATATACTTAATTTTTATATCATTTCTTTTATTAATTTAAAAATATTTCTTTATTAATTTAAGAAATCGTTTTCTTTATTAATTTAGTATATGCGTAATACTTATATATCACTCATAACAATTTCTATTATATGTATAATAATTCCAATTATATGTAAAATAGTTCTTTTATATATATATGGTTCGTGTGAGTACCTAAAAAATGCAGAGTACCGTGAGTAACTGTGAACACACGGGTTTCAGATGTGAACTTGCTCCGAAATAAAGTTTTTTTTTTGAATTTTTTTTCATATTCATTTAGATACAAATAATATAAGACTATACGTAAAAAATTATATACATTTACACTTTCTATCATCTTAAAAGTCATGTGAACGTGAAAAAATTTATGTGAACATGCTTAGTTGTGAACACACGTTCAAAACAGCACACTTCATGTGAACACACACGTTTCACATAGTTCTAGTGTGTGTTTAGGTCTGATTTTTTGCAAGTAGTCTTGTATTATTAATTTAAACATGATTATGAAAAAAAATTTTAAAAACAATGATTTTAAGCGAGGTACCTCCGGTACTCCGCAAAACTAGTGGTACTCATTTGAACCCAAATCTATATATATTGGGTTCTATTGAGAACTTTTGTGCATCGAGGCACCATTGAGAACTTTTGTGCATCGGACTATCTACCAAGGGTGCACAAAGGGCATTTAGGGGATCTTAAATGTATGAAAATTATTTTTGAATTTAAATGTTTTTAAGATAATTAATAGCTAAATTTGGTATGAAAATCACCATTAACTTCTTTCCTAAAACCATTTCCTTTTTCTCTCTATCTCTCTCCTCTCTCTTAGCCCCTTCTTGATTTTGGTAGAGATTAACGATATGCATGATTTATGTTTGTATGAACGATTTATGTTTGTATTTTAATGTATTTTGATTTTGAAAGAGATGAACGATATGCATTATTTATTTTTGGAAGAGATGAACAATATGCATGTATTTTGACTTTGTATTATTGTTGTTAATTTTGGAAGTGTAATAATTAAATAAATATTGCATAATTCCTGTTTTACCCCTTCGCGAATTTCATTATGTGCACTTAATGCATAAAACTTTCTATTTAATTACCCTTTTGCCATTTGATCTAACCCATGCATTCTTTTCATCTAAGGGCCAGTGGAGGTTCTTTTGTGCCTCGATGCACAAAAGTTCTCAATGGAACCTCCCTATATATATATATATATATATATATATATATATATATATATATATATATATATATATATATATATATATATATATACATACATATATATATATATATATATATATATATACATACATATATATATATATATAGTGTGTGTATTATATATATAGATGAGTTCTTTTAAAAACCTAAATATTTGTGGGAATCTAAGAACTAGAGGGTAGTTTTTGAAAAAAAAATTATATTTCCTATTTATATATTCTCTTTTTCTCTCTCTTTCTCTTTCTTTTAGACCCTAAAAAAAATCTGTCCATATTCCTTTCTCTCCTCCCCTCTCTCTCTCTCTAAATACTATAAACCATCACAATGTATTTTTCCTGCCACTGCCGGCGACCACCTGCAACCACCAGGTCCATTTCTTCTCCATTACCCTCTCGTACTTCCTCTCGATCGCTTGGGCTTTCTTTCGACCACCTGCAACCCTAGTGATGCCGCTATTAGTGTAATATTGAGCCCATTGCCATTGGGCTTTTAGAGTTCCGCATTCTAGGGTTTTGTAGTCTAAAACTAGGGCTATGGTTATGTTTTCTATTGATTCAATTGTATTGTATTCTTCTGCTGTTTGCATAATAAACCCTTTAATCATTCGGTTATATATTTGTCATCATGGTATAAAAGTCGTGATTGTTGATTTGTTGAGTTATTGGTTTGTTGCACCGATTCACCATATGGTTTGTCGTTTTGTTTCGTAATTTTCGGCCAAGTCTGTGCAGCCGTGAAAAAATAAATGTTCTGGATTCGTTCATCGTTGGATCCTCATGATCTTTTTTGTGTAGGTTCGCAACATATGTATCTTCAATTTGAACGTTGGGATTGTTGATTCGAGCTTTGTATTTGGGTGTATTTATCGTCGAATGTAGCTATTCTGTTTCGAGATTTTTGTCCATATTTGTGTAGTTGTGGGGAAAACGCATTTCTGACTTCATTAACCTTTGAATCGTCACGATTTTTGTACTGTATATTCAAAACACTTATATCTTCAATCTCATGGTACTTGGGATTATCGGTTGAACTTTCTCCATTTGAGTTATTAATCGTCGAAGGTAGCTGCAGATTGAAATTGTGGATTTTTGCATACTAGTAGTAAAAATGAAGGTATGAGTTCTTAAACCGTTAGATCATTGTGATGTTTTGACTGAAGATTCAGAACATAAATATCTTTAATCTAACCATTTGGATTATCAATTAGAGTTCTTGTTGGGACTTATTTATATTCGAACTTGGTTGTTGATTCATGATTTGCTAGTTTTTTAGTTTCATATTTGTTTCATTGAAGTTTCTAATTGGTTTGGCGTTATCGTTGCTATCAAGGATTGGTTTGTGAGTATTTACGTCCATCTTCCTTGGGCTTATTGTCTTTGTTGATTCGTTGATTACGGCTTAGGGTTTTGATTGTCGTCCTTAAACAATTGTTTGTTGATTGGGTTAAGGTTATTAGATTGCTGTATTGACTATAATTTTGGCTTTTGGTTCTTGATCATCATACTTATTTCAGTTTTTTCATCAACAATTGTGATTTATATTGGAGTCACAATGGTTGCATTTGATCATTTGGTTATTGAGCAGCTTAAACAATATCTTGGCTCGTCATCACTGCCATGTCAGCCTCTCCATTAGGTTTGTCTTCGTATTATAATTCAGGTATTCCTTTAAGGATCTTGGATTATGGTGCATCTCATCATATGTCTCCTCATTTGTCTTCTATTGTTTCTTTATCTCCTGGTTTGCCTATGTCTATTATGTCAGCTAGTGGAACACATATGCCATTGGAAGGTGTTGATTCTGTTGTCACACCTAATATATCACTACCTAATGTGTATTATGTTGTGAAACTTGCCTTGAACCTTGCATCGGTTAGTCAATTGTGTAAATCTGGTTATTGAGTTTTTTATTCTGATAATACTTGTTGTGTGCAAGACCCACATTCATTTGAGTCATTTGTCATCTAATTTTTAATTATGTCATTCTCGTTTAGGTCATGTGTCTGCATCTCGTCTACAATTCTTAGCCTCTACAGGTGCTTTAGGTCAATTGAACAAATCTGATACATCATAGTGTAATGGTTGTAAACTTGTAAAATTTTCTACTTTACCTTTTAATAAAAATACCTCTTATTCTTTCGCACTTTTTGATCTTATTCACTCTGATGTGTGGGGACCCTCTCCTGTTTCTTCTAAGGGAGGTTACAAATATTATGTCTCGTTCATTGATGACTATACTCGATATACTGGGGTCTATCTTATGAAACAAAGATCTGATTTCTATTCTATTTATAGTAAGTTTCGATCTCTTGTTAAAACCCAGCACTCTGCTATTATCAAATGTTTTAATTGTGATTTAGGGGGAGAATATACATTTAATGACTACACACGGTTACTTGCATCTGACAGCACATTGTACCAAACTTCGTGTACTGACACTCCTCAACAAAATGGTGTTGCCGAAAGAAAACATCGTCATCTTGTTGAGACTGCTCGTTCCTTGTTATTGTTTTCTAAGGTACCTAGTATGTTTTGGGGTGAAGCAATTCACACTGCTGTCTATGTGATTAATCAAATTCTTACTGCTCATAAATCTGGTTTCTCTCCTTTTGAAAAGCTTTATGGTCATAAACCTGATTATGCTTCCTTACATGTTTTCGGTTTTGCTTGTTTTGTTCTTCGTCCTCATGTGGAATGTAATAAATTGTCAGCTCGATCTGCTTTGTGCATCTTTTTGGGATATGAGATTAGTCAAAAAGGTTATCGTTGTTTTGATCTAGTGAGTCAAAAGCTCTACGTCTCACGTCATGTCACTTTCTTGGAACATATTCCTTTCTATTCGATTTCCGCTCAGTCTCATGACATGACACGATCTGATATCCTGTTTAATAAATTCTTTTAATGATGACACTGATAATACCACTTCTGATATTTAAATCCACACATCTGATACACCGACAACTGAGATGCCTATAACTTTGGATAAATCTATTTCAGAGACACCTGCAGTTCATCCCATACCAACATCCATTCCATCGCTGGTTGAGAATGCAGAGATCCCTACTGTACACAAGTCAACTCACCCTCGTAAGTCCACTAAACTCCCTAATTTTGCTTACTCGTCGTACTCTGCTTCGTTTGCTTCTTTTATTGATAAAATTCATAGTCTGTCTGAACTCAACTCTTTTAGAGAAGCTGTTTCTGATCCCCTTTGGCAGAATGCTATGGCTGAGGAATTGATTGTCCTTCATCAAACTCATACGTTGGATTTGGTTTCGTTGCCATTTGGAAAACATACTATTGGCTCTCGTTGGGTGTATAAAATTAATACTAAGTATGATGGGTCTGTTGAACGGTATAAAGCATGTCTTGTTGCTAAGGTATATTCGCAAGAATATGGTATGGATAATGAGGAGACTTTTTCCCCTTAGCTAAAATGACTACTATTCGTACATTGAATGCAGTGACCTCTATTCGTAAGTGGAAGATTTCTCAGATGGATGTCAAGAATGCTTTCTTAAATGATGATTTACATGATGAGGTTTATATGACTCCTCCTTTTGGCCTTGCACAAAAGCTCGAAGAAGTATGTCGTCTGCGCAAAGCTTTATATAGTCTCAACCAAGCTCCCCGTGCTTGGTTTGAGAAGTTTCCCACATTAATCACATCTCTTGGTTTTTATTCTAGTAATCATGACTCTGCTTTGTTTGTTAAATGTACGAGTGCCCGTCGGATACTCTTGTCTTTGTATGTCGATGATATGATTATTACTGGAGATGATTATGCCGGTATGGAGTCCTTGAAGTGTGATGTAGCTCATCGTTTTGCTATGAAAGACTTGGGATTGCTTCGTTATTTCCAGAGAATAGAGGTTGCTCACTCTGATAAGCGATATCTTTTGTCTCAATCTAAGTATATTTTGGATTTGTTTGAACATGCTCGCCTATCTGACAATAAGACTGTGGATACTCCTTTGGAAACTAATGCTCGTTTTTCTCCTACCGATGGTGTTCCTCTCGATGATCCGACTTTGTATCGTACTATTGTGGGTAGTTTGGTTTATCTCACGGTCACCAGACCTGATATTGTTCATGTTATTCATAATGTTAGTCAATTTGTAACTTCTCCCACGACTACACACTGGGGGGCAGTCCTTCGTATTTTGAGATATCTAAGGGGCACTCAGTACCAGACACTCGTGTTTCCTTCATCGTCTTCTTTTGACCTACGTGCTTACAGTGATGTTGATTGGGCTGGGGATCCTAATGATCGTAAGCCTACTACTGGTTTTTGCGTCTTTCTTGGAGATTCTCTTGTTTAATGTAAGGGTAAGAAGCAGGATGTTGTTTCTCGTTCTTCTACTGAAGCCGAGTATCGGGCTATGGCTGCCACTACTAGCGAGGTTATTTGGCTACGCTCCCCGATACACTGTGACAACAAAAGTGCGATACAAATTGCTTGTAATTCGGTTTTTCATGAACGGACGAAACACATTGAAATTGATTGTCACTTTACACATCATCATCTTCAGATAGGAACTATTTCCTTACCATTTGTTTCATCCACTCTACAAGTTGACAACATCTTCACTAAGGCGCACTCTGCTTCTCGTTTTCGTTTTTTATCTGACGAACTCTCAATGTTCATTACTGTGGCATTGTGAGTTTGAGGGGGGATATTAGGGTAATTTGGGCTCATTGCCCATTGGGCGTTTAGGGTTTCGCATTCTAGGGTTTTGTAGTCTATATATAGGGCTATGGTTATGTAGTCTATTGATCCAATACTATTGTATTCTTGTACTGTTTGCAAAATAAACCCTTTAATCATTCTGTTATATATTTTTCATCAGCCGCACCACCACTCCGCCGCACCACAAAACCCTAGTGTCGCCGCACCACCACTCTGTCGCCTCCATTGCCCTCACGACTGCCACCACCACTCGGTCTCTCCAGGACAACACACACCAAGAAATGAAGGTTCTTTGTAAATGTGTTTTTTTGAATGTTTATTGTATATGATTCACAATATTTGAATGTTTTTGTTTAAAAATGTGTTTTTGGTATATTTTATATCAGTTACATACCAAGTATTTGATAAAAGGGATAGTTGCGCAAAAAGCCATTAATTTGTCAGCTTTTTGTGACTAAAACCCCTAACTATTTTTCGTTGTATAAAAAACCCCGAACTAACTAAAAATCAGTAAATCAAGGTTTTATCAATGAGTAACCCGTTGAAACTGGTTATTAATCTTACGTGGACCGGTAAATAACCTACATGGAATAAGTTTTAATTCTTGAAATCGGTTGCCAAGTATTACACATCATTTAAACCCCCGTTGATAATTTTTAATTAAAATTTTTAAACGGGATTATATAATCAACGAGTGTTTAAATGATGTATAATACTTGGCAACCGGTTTCAATAATTAAAACTTATTCCACGTAGGTTATTTATCGGTCCACGTAGGATTAATAACCGGTTTCAACCGGTTAACCATTGATAAAACCTTGATTTTTTTGATTTTAAGTTAGTTCGGGGTTTTCTATGCAACGAAAAATGGTTTGGGGTTTTAATCACATAAACCTGACAAGTTGATGATTTTTTTCGCAATTATCCCTTGATACTAAATGAAATGTTATTTTTTTTTTTCAGTTCGTCTGTGATACTCTACGAAGAATATATGATACTTGACATTTTACGTGATACTCTTCATAGAATACTTGACATTCTACACGATACTCTACATTGAATACTTGACCTTCTACATAGATTACGTTTATCGGTTCGTCAAATATTCTGGTTTCTGATGGTTGTGTATTTGATGGTCTCAACGCCTTTATGTATTCTATCTTGATTTGGTTTGTATTTTTACAGAATAAATAGTATTCTCTACAGAACTGATTGTAGCTAGTTTGAATCTATAGAATATTGTTATAATTGTATCTATGTAGAATACATGATATTCTATACAGAATTGATTGTAGCTAGTTTGTATCTATGTAGAATATTGTTATTGTCGTACTAGTAAATTGTTATCGTTGTATCTAAATAGAATACATTATATTTTACATTGATTACATGATAATCTACATAGAATATGTTTGCCGATTAATTTGTAAATACTGTGTTTTTAATGTATTTCTATATAGAATACGCGATACCCTACATAGAATACATGATAATATACATAGAATACGTTTACCAGTTTATTTGTTATTGTTGTATCTATATATCTTACATATCATTCTATTTTATTGATTATGAATAGTAATGTTAATCTACATAAAATATAATAGAAATGTATAAGAAACATAGATAATGAATAGTAATGTTAATCTACTAAAAACTAAATTCTCATGAAAGAAAGAGAAAATGAAAATGAAAAAAAATGAAGAGCGAGAAACAGAAAAAGCAGATATTTTTCTCTAAAAATACCATTTGCACACCTTTTCAAGATTCCCTACTATCAAAATTCTAAATAATTACAAAAATGTCATTTGACAATTTTCAGCCATGGATTCTTGATCTAATGACTACAAATGCTTTTTAGGTTCTCATGATATATAAGGTTCTCTTAAAAGAACCCTTCCATATATATGTATATATACATATATATATATATATATATATATATATATATATATATATATATATATATATATATATATATATATATATATATATATATATATATATATATATATATATATATATATACATACATATATATATATATATATATATATATACATATGTATATATACATATATATACATATATGTATACATGTATATATACATATATGTATACATGTATATATACATATATGTATACATGTATATATACATATGTATATAAATAGATACATACATATATATACATACTATATATATATATATATATATATATATATATATATATATATATATATATATATATATATATATATATATAGGGGTGGGTTCAATGGAAAACCTATATGCATCGGAAAACCCTGGAACCACTTTATAGTCATTGGATCAGGTGATGCATCACGCGGGAATTTGGTGCATCACGCGTGAATTTGATGCATCGCGCGTGAATTTGATGCATCGCGCGCGGAATTTGATGCATCACACGGGAATTGTGATGCATTTGTGGTGGTGCATTGAGGTTTTCCAAGGTTTTCCGATGCATGTTGGTTTTCCATTGAACCCCCCTATATATATATATGTATATATATATATATATATATATATATATATATATATATATATATATATATATATATATATATATATATATATATCTGTGTGTGTGTGTGTGTGTGTGTGTGTGTGTAATATGGTTCGAGAGAGTATCACCATTCTACGGCGCACCAGAAGGTACCACCTTTTATAAAACCTTTTTAAATTCTTTTTTTCATCATAAACATGTTTTAATTAACATTATGAAGAAATTTTACATACATTCAAATCTCCTAGCTCTTAAAAAATGATGTGAACACACACTTATATAATTTTGAATGTATGTGAACGTGCATTTATGTGATGTGTGTTTTCATGCACTTAGAGTGTTCGGATTTGCGTGAAATTTACATATGATCTGTGTAATCTTAATTAAAACATGTTCATGAAAAAAAATTTCAAAAAAGTATCTTTTAAGGGTGGTACCTTCTGGTGCGCTGCATAATGGGTGGTACTCACTTGAACATATATATATATATATATATATATATATATATATATATATATATATATATATATACTGCAGCCGCCACTTTTATTTCTCTCTCAATATTCTTCTTGTTCTTTCATCATTACACAATTATTGAGTTGACATTCTTCTTGTGAGTGATAAAGAATTATTAAAGGTGCTGATATTATTCGGGAATACATATTTACAATTGGTATCAGAGCCCAAAAGGTGGATTTCAACTTCATTTTCACGGATTCTGCTGGGTTTTCCACTTGTTCTTCGTGTTCTTCATCATTCCATTCGGTTAGATCTTCTTTTCCCTCTGTTTTCTGTGTTTCTTGTGTTATAATAGTCATATAATCACCACAATATCATCATCTACTGATTTCAAGCTCATTCACTTCCATCTTTCCATAAAAATCATCAAGATTCAGAGTTTTTATAACTTTCAAAAATATGGGTTTTTAGTGGGTTTTTAGCTTGTTCTATGCTGTTTTTAAGTGTTTTAGGTTATTTTAAATCACCAAAAGTGTTTAAAATAGTTTATCAATCATTTAGAAATGTTTTTTAGGCTTTAAAACTGATAAAATCGAATTCTGCTCAGTTCTGCCTTAGAAAACTGATAAAACCTGCTGTAATTCGGACCTAGTACTGTAGCAATTCGGACCCCTTAGGATCCTAATTCGGACCAAATACCATCCTAGTTCGGACCTTACTTCGGTCCAATTCGGACCAACTTTAGGTTAATTTCGGACCTCCATCTGCCTATTTCGGACCCCACTTAGGTCCCATCCGAACTTCGGACCATCCGAAGTTCAGAACAGGCATCTCCATTTTCCCATTTTGGCCTTGTTTTTAAATTTTTAAAATTTCAATTCGGACCATATCCATTTCGGACCATCCGAACTCGGACCATCCGAATTCGGTCCCCACCTGGACATTTTCCTAAGCCCTGTCCACTGTTCACCCGAATTCAGACCATCCGAATTCGGTTCCCTCAGTTCCATCCGAAGTTCTGCTGTCCATCCGAATCCGGTTCCACCCAATTCGGTCCTTCGACTTCCCCCATCCGAACCAGTATTTCATCTGAAATCCAATCAATCCGAATTAGGACTTCATCCGAATTAGCTCTACATCCGAATTCGTACTTCATCCAAATCACAAGCCCATCCGAATTACTGTTCACCCGAATCCATATCATCCGAATTACCTGTCCATCCGAAATAAGTTCATCCAAATTACCCATCCATCCGAAATCAGTACTGTTCGTCCTAAGTCCAGCCCATCCGTGTCAAGTTTCCACCTTTAAGATCTTCACTTTTTACTCAGCACCCATCACCATGTCTCGAGAAGCTCTCGTACTCGGATCTGAGAACAGACCACCTGTTCTCTATCCAGATGAGTATGAACAATGGAAATCCCGGTTCCTTAAATTCGTTGGAATGCAACCTTTTGGGAATCTAATGCTTCAGTCCATCTCCGAAGGTCCCGTCATCTACTATCGGGAGATAGCAGCCCGACCTGAGGCTGACCCCCCTGTCTTAGCCTCAAAAGTTGAACGTGAACCGGCCAATGACGCCGAGAGAGACAGGCAGCATGCGGATAAGAGGGCGGAATATCTGATCTATCAGGCCCTCCCCACTGATATTCTGGTTGGCGTCGACAGCAAAATGTCAGCCAAGGAAATGTGGGACGAATTGGAAGTTCAAATGCTGGGGGCAGATCTGGATGATAGGGCCAAGATTGAGGAGGCCATGGCTAAGTTTACAGAATTCCGCGCAAAAGACGGGGAATCTCTGCAAGCCACGTTTACAAGGTTCTGTGCGGTCCTAAATGAGTTGAACAAACTGCACATAAAAAAGGACAGGGATGACATCAACATCCAGTTCTTTGCCGCCTTAGCCCCCGAGTGGCAGCTTGCTTGTCGGGCCACGAAACGAGTTCTGAACATTCCTGAGGTATCAATCAACGTCGTCTTTAAGGAGCTCAAGAAGTATCAAGGGGATGTAGATCAAAATGGCAAATCAATTGGCCTCTCTACTGCTATCAGCCAACACCGGATTGAAACCAAATGATTCACTCGCCTTGATCACCAAAAAGAATATTCCGACACCTTCCTTTGCTCCAGGTTCATCATCATCGCAGTGCAGGTATGCTTCTCCTCCACGTGAGGTCTTTGATGAGGAAGAGGCCTCTATACAGGAACAGATAGCCTTGTGGACCAACCGTCTCCAACAACGACGGTTCTCCAACAAGACTAACAATCAACTCCGTTATGACACCGGTCCGCGGAGGTACTCTGATGATAGAAGGGATGAACGACGCGATGATTATCGCAGGGACGATTACCGAAGGGATGACCGCGACGACAGGAGGTATGACGACAGGCGCGACTATCGAGATGATCGCCGTTATGATAGGCGAGACGATAGGCGCGATGATCGAAGGGATGATAGGCGGGACGATCGACGGGATGATCGTAGGGATGACCGCCGAGATGAGCGGAGAGAGCCTGAAAGAAGGGATAGAAGAAGAGATGACAGTCGAGAACATCACCGCGCCAATAAGAGGCCGGCGGAGAGAAGGGATGAACGGCCAAGAGCAGACGAGCCGAAGGCCGCAGATGAGCGTCTCTGCTACAAGTGTGGTAAACCGGGCCACTTTGCTCGGGAGTGCAAGAACAACTTTGACAGAGACGTCGCCTATTATGAGAGGAAGCTCGAGGCCGCCAAGAAAAGAACGGATATGTTAGCCCTCGTCGCCCAGGATGACTACTGGGATGCTGAAGACACCGACGAGGATGAGGACAAGGGCAAGAACTGTTACATGGTTGATCGTATTGGGTTGGAGAACTGTGCTGTTTCCACTGCTGAAAATTCAGATCATGCCGCTGAGGGGGAGACATTGAAAAATCCACCAGCATGTCTGATGGCCACAACCAACGATCCCGAATGCTCTACATCCGGTTTTGAGTCAAATGCGGTATATTCCTGTTACATTCCTGCACATGTAAATAATTTATTTTCTGCACACACATATTCTTGATCTACAAGCTAGATTAAATGCTGAAACTGCAAAGTGTGTACAGGCTGAACATCAAGCTCAAACTCTAAAAGAATCATCTGAATTATATCATTCAAAGTGGTTAACTAATCATAATGTTATAAAACAGATGTTAATAGAAAAAGTAGATGTTCAGGATAGGAATATATATCTTGAATCTTGCATGGACACACTATCAAAAGAAAAACTCTCTTTAAAAGAAGAAATTTCTGTACTTACAAAACAGTTAGATGCGGTAAATATGGAAAATATAGACAGTTTAGAAAAATACAAAATGATTGAAGAAGAAAGGATAAGTTTGTACTCACGAATAAAGACCCTTGACGATGCATTTTGGTCTAGACAAACATGGCATGCTCTGTCATCGTAATAAACATCGCCGTTTTTAAAAGTTTAAAAATATTCGTTTTTATTTTATCGAAAAGTTGAAAGGTTTAATTAGTTCGAAGACTTATAAGGGAAAAAAAATAAAATGGAGACTTAATCGAAAATTTTTTATACTTTGATGGTTTTTGCAAAATAGGTTTAAGCATGTTAACCTGTTATAACAGGTTAACAGACCAATTTAAAAGGTTTAAGCAGTTTGGGGACTTATCAAAAATAAAAAATGAAATGGGGACTTAATCGAAAAATTTTTGTACTTTGATGGTTTTTTGCATAATTTTCCCAAATCTTGAAGATGAAGTAAGAAAATTTGACCGGTTGACTCCCCATTTAAATGAGCGCGGGTCGGGTCCGGGTCATAGGATCCGCGCCAAAAAATAGAGTGTGCCGCCGATTTTGTTCATCACAACACACACAAAGAGAATAAAAATTATTGGGCCTTAAATAAAATAACAACAAGAGAATTAATTAAAAAGATGTGGCCCAGTTTATTAATCTTTTTGTGCTTTTCTTAAAAAATAAGCAAAAACAAAATAAAATATTTTTGATATTTTTCTTTGATCATTTAAGTTAAGATAAAATAAACTAAACTAAAATAAAATAAACTAAAATATTTTTGGCTCTTTGATAAATTTGAACAATTAAAATCTTTTTGGGATTTTCCGATCTATTAAGTTAAACTTAAAACAATAGACTAAACTATAACCAACCTAAAATTTAAAATTTAACAAAAATTAAAAAGAAACAGAGAATTATAAAAATTAATATCCTAACTATACTCCCCCTCAAATAAATACCTGTATGTTTCCTTTCCTTTTCTTTTTCAGATAAAGCTCGTGAACCTTTTTAGCCTTAAAGATACAGACAAACCTGGATTATGTTTGCGTCCCACTCCGTGATGAACAATTCACACAACAATTTGCCAGGATCATTAATTATTAAAAATGTACACAGATAAGGAATATTGAGTTTCAATTTTGTGACACAATCCTTAAATTTAAATAACAGATATTTTCTAAAATAAAGGAATTTCAATCATGATAGATGGAAATAGAATTATTTAAGACAATATCTGTAATTTAATTGGAAGGCGGATTCAACATGCCGATATGGGAAACTAAAAACTGAAAACGAGGTTCGTCTAAAGCTTTAGTAAATATATCCGCAAGTTGATATTTCGTGCCAACAAAATACAACTTAATGGTTCCCTTTTCTACGTGATCTTTAAAAAAATGATACCTGATATCTATGTGTTTCGTTCGAGAGTGCTGCACGGGATTGCAAGAGATGGCAATTGCACTTCGAGAATCGCAGTAAATTGGGATATTGGTGAGTGAGAATCCATAATCGCGTAATTGTGTTCTCATCCACAGCACTTGAGAGCAACAGCTTGCAGCTGCTACATACTCAGCCTCAGCTGTGGATGTTGAAACACAATTCTGCTTTTTGAAGGACCAACTCACCGGTCTATCTCCCAAGAACTGTATTCCTCCGGACGTGCTTTTTCTGTCAACTCTACAACCTGCAAAATCAGCTTCTGAAAAAGCGGTAAGTTCGAAATCGGTTCCCTTTGGATACCATAGACCAAGATCGGGTGTACCCTTAAGATAACGAAAAATACATTTTACCGCAGTTAGGTGTGATTCTTTTGGGTCGGCCTGAAATCTAGCACAAAGACATGTTGAAAACATTATATCCGGCCTACTAGTAGTCAGATACAGTAAGGATCCTATCATCCCTCTGTAAGTTGTATTATCGACACTTTTCCTAGAAGGATCGGTGTCTAACTTACAGTTGGAGGCCATGGGAGTTGTGATACTCGTGCAAGAGTCTAACTTATACTTCTTGAGAATGTCAAGAGTATATTTTGACTGGTTCACAAAAATCCCATCCTCAAGTTGTTTGAATTGTAATCCGAGGAAAAAGTTCATTTCCCCCATCATACTCATCTAGAACCTGGACTCCATTAGGGCTGAAAAATCCTTACAGAAGTTACTGTCAGTAGATCCAAATATAATGTCGTCGACATATATCTGTACCAGCATTATATGTGGGCCTTCCCTTTTAGTGAACAGATTTGTGTCCACCACACCTTTACAGAAACCGCCAGAAATAAGGAAATTAGAAAGACTATCATACCATGCACGAGGTGCTGGTGCTTGTTTTAAACCATAGAGGGCTTTATCTAGCACATAAACATGGTCAGGTTTATGTGCATCAACAAAGCATTGTGTTTGTTCAACATATACCTCTTCGTTAAGTTCACCGTTTAGAAAGGCAGTCTTGACGTCCATTTGGTACACTTTGAAATCCTTGTGTGCCGCGTACGCCAAGAAGATTCTGATTGCTTCAATCCGTGCAACTGGAGTGAAGGTCTCGTCATAATCTATCCCTTTTTGTTGTCGGTAGCCTTTGGCAATAATTCTCGCTTTATTCCTTATCACAATGCCGTTCTCATCTCATTTGCTCTTAAAAATCCACTTTGTTCCGATCACTGTACGGTCTTTTGGTTTGGGAACTAACCGCCGTACTCTCAGCTGTTCAAATTGGTTGAGTTCCTCTTGCATTGCAACTATCCAATATGGATCTTTTAGGGCTTCATCCACACGAGCAGGCTCTATCATGCTAAGGAATGATACGAAGAGACATTCATTAGCAGACGCCCTACGAGTTTGGACTCCTGTTGAAACATCACCAATGATTTGATCTGTTGGTTGACTTCGGGTCCATTTAATCTCGTGTGGAAGGGGTGCTCGGGATGGAATCTCAGTGGTTAAGGTAGGGATAGATGAAGATTCATGGTCAATGGTTTCAAATGACGGTACCACTGGTTCTGGTTCGATTTCCGAGTGTTCAGGTGAAGGAAGGATAGTTGATATTATATGTGAGGGTATTATAGGAGTAGATTCAGCTGCGGACGTATCGGTGGATGATGTTGATGGATGAGGGTATGATATGGATGAAGATGGATCGGAGAAACTTTGTGGCGCAGTTGAATTGGAAGGATTACCTACATTATTGACAACATTAGACAATTAGCATTAGGACCGAAAAATTTTACGTAAAAAGGATCAAACAAATTAACCAAATCAGAAGAAGAAAAAGAAATGGGGTTATTAGAAGAGTCTCCAGGCATTTGAGTAATGCGAGGTCCTGTATGATCAACTTCGGGTGCCAGTTCAGCCAACTCATCAAATGTGACATGCACACTTTCATTGATTGTTCTGGTTCGCCTTTTCGTTAAACTTCCCGAGGTTGTCTTTATCGTTCAGCACATAGCACCTGCAACCAAATACACGTAAGTACTTGATAAATGGCACTTTATTCAAAAAGAGTTGGTAAGGAGTTTTGTTAAAGCGCTTATGGATAATGGAGCGATTTGTGTATAGCAGGCTGTTGATACGGATTCGACCCACAAGAATGGAGGTAGCTTTGAGTATGTGAGCATTGTACGAGCGGCTTCCACAAGGGTACGGTTACCCCTTTCCACGACCCCATTTTGTTGTGGCATTCGAGCAGCAGAATATTGATGTTGAATACCTTTGGATCGAAGGAAGCCCTCAACTACCGAGTTCTTGAACTCCGTGCCGTTATCAGATCTGATTGATTGCACTGACAGCTGCTGTTGGGTCTCGACACTCTTGACAAAATCTATGATTTCTTGAGCTGTCTCGTCCTTGGATCGCAAGAACCTGACCCAGGTATATCGTGAATAGTCATCAACGATAACCAACACATATCGTTTCCCGTTTATGCTCTGTGTCCGCATTGGTCTGCATAAATCCATATGAAGTAACTCCAATACTCTTTTTGTTGATGGTTCGGGCTTTGGTTTGTGAGATGATCGTTTCATTTTTCCTTTCTCACAAGCTCCACAAAGATGGTCCTTTTCATAACGCAATTCAGGGAGACCTTTGACCAATTGTTTCGCAGCCAGCTTGTTGATATTGTCAAAATTCAAATGGGATAATCTTCGATGCCACAACCAAGAGTCTTTTGAAGAGGCTTTTGATAAGAGGCAAATGTTATCCTTTACTATCAGCTTGGCTACGTCAATGGTGTAGAGGTTAGAATTTCGGGAACCAGACAGGATTTCTTTTCCATCCATACTCCTCACACTGCAGTTCTTAGCTCTAAACGTTACCTCTAGTCCTTTGTCACAGAGCTGTTCTATGCTAAATAGATTATGTGATAATCCCTCAACATAGTCAACGTCCTTAATGACTAGATTATTTAGAACTAAGTCCCCGTATCCTTTGATATGAGCCTGATGGTTGTTCCCGAATTTTACCATTCCGCAATATTGTTCAACTACGTTGGACAGTAATTCTCTTCTTCCCGTCATATGCTTGGAGCAACCCGAATCCATACACCAAATGGATTTAGCCTGAAAAGCAAATAAATTCATACAATTAAAAACTATATGCATTCAAACACATCCATTCTTAATTTACAATCAAACCGTGTTCTGAACCGAGATGTTCAGAAAACATGATGAGTTAAGACCGGGTCCTGAGCTGTGTGCACAGAAGCCAAATGTGTCGGTTTAAGCACAACCGACAAGCAAAAGAACGGGTCCTTGTCTAAGGTAACTAGAAGCCATTTCATTGAAGAACAGGTCTTGATCAGAAGTAACCAAGAACCATCTGCATAAAGATCACACAACTTTGGGTACCCACCTCAATATGGGTCCCTTTTTGTTAGGATATCCAGATTTATATGGCACGTGTACAGTGTTAGGAACCCATTTAGCATTTCTGTGGTCCGGATGCATAACCCTTCAGAATCCATTGAAGATTGGATTTTTTGGGCTTTGGAACCTTAGGCGCTGAAATTGCCTTCGGTGTTTGACTTTTTGAGACTTCTTTGACCTTTGCTTTGGTTTCGGGCCTCGGCAACGGACAACTCTCAATTTTATTTGAGGCTAATGATGCAATATTTTTTATTTTCTTTTTTCGAATTCGTTTAACAGGATATGGCACGAAAGCATTCATTTCAGGAACCTGTCGTCTATAGCGAGTTGGACATAGATTAAATAATTCACTGAAAGAGTACTTTAAAGAAACAACAGAATTCAGTACATCATTACACACATTGTCACACACATTGTTACACATATTGTCTTTAGAGATTACAGACATCCTATCTCTAGTAACAAATTCATTTGGCATTATAGCCTTCTTCACAAAAAAAACTCAAAAAATCCAGCATGGTGGTTTTTAGAACTCTTCTTACATAATCTGTAGGAACAAAACGATTAGAGTCAGTAAGCATGGAAGATTGTCACTTTACACATCATCATCTTCAGATAGGAACTATTTCCTTACCATTTGTTTCATCCACTCTACAAGTTGACAACATCTTCACTAAGGCGCACTCTGCTTCTCGTTTTCGTTTTTTATCTGACGAACTCTCAATGTTCATTACTGTGGCATTGTGAGTTTGAGGGGGGATATTAGGGTAATTTGGGCTCATTGCCCATTGGGCGTTTAGGGTTTCGCATTCTAGGGTTTTGTAGTCTATATATAGGGCTATGGTTATGTAGTCTATTGATCCAATACTATTGTATTCTTGTACTGTTTGCAAAATAAACCCTTTAATCATTCTGTTATATATTTTTCATCAGCCGCACCACCACTCCGCCGCACCACAAAACCCTAGTGTCGCCGCACCACCACTCTGTCGCCTCCATTGCCCTCACGACTGCCACCACCACTCGGTCTCTCCAGGACAACACACACCAAGAAATGAAGGTTCTTTGTAAATGTGTTTTTTTGAATGTTTATTGTATATGATTCACAATATTTGAATGTTTTTGTTTAAAAATGTGTTTTTGGTATATTTTATATCAGTTACATACCAAGTATTTGATAAAAGGGATAGTTGCGCAAAAAGCCATTAATTTGTCAGCTTTTTGTGATTAAAACCCCTAACTATTTTTCGTTGTATAAAAAACCCCGAACTAACTAAAAATCAGTAAATCAAGGTTTTATCAATGAGTAACCCGTTGAAACTGGTTATTAATCTTACGTGGACCGGTAAATAACCTACATGGAATAAGTTTTAATTCTTGAAATCAGTTGCCAAGTATTACACATCATTTAAACCCCCGTTGATAATTTTTAATTAAAATTTTTAAACGGGATTATATAATCAACGAGTGTTTAAATGATGTATAATACTTGGCAACCGGTTTCAATAATTAAAACTTATTCCACGTAGGTTATTTATCGGTCCACGTAGGATTAATAACCGGTTTCAACCGGTTAACCATTGATAAAACCTTGATTTTTTTGATTTTAAGTTAGTTCGGGGTTTTCTATGCAACGAAAAATGGTTTGGGGTTTTAATCACATAAACCTGACAAGTTGATGGTTTTTTTCGCAATTATCCCTTGATACTAAATGAAATGTTATTTTTTTTTTCAGTTCGTCTGTGATACTCTACGAAGAATATATGATACTTGACATTTTACGTGATACTCTTCATAGAATACTTGACATTCTACACGATACTCTACATTGAATACTTGACCTTCTACATAGATTACGTTTATCGGTTCGTCAAATATTCTGGTTTCTGATGGTTGTGTATTTGATGGTCTCAACGCCTTTATGTATTCTATCTTGATTTGGTTTGTATTTTTACAGAATAAATAGTATTCTCTACAGAACTGATTGTAGCTAGTTTGAATCTATAGAATATTGTTATAATTGTATCTATGTAGAATACATGATATTCTATACAGAATTGATTGTAGCTAGTTTGTATCTATGTAGAATATTGTTATTGTCGTACTAGTAAATTGTTATCGTTGTATCTAAATAGAATACATTATATTTTACATTGATTACATGATAATCTACATAGAATATGTTTGCCGATTAATTTGTAAATACTGTGTTTTTAATGTATTTCTATATAGAATACGCGATACCCTACATAGAATACATGATAATATACATAGAATACGTTTACCAGTTTATTTGTTATTGTTGTATCTATATATCTTACATATCATTCTATTTTATTGATTATGAATAGTAATGTTAATCTACATAAAATATAATAGAAATGTATAAGAAACATAGATAATGAATAGTAATGTTAATCTACTAAAAACTAAATTCTCATGAAAGAAAGAGAAAATGAAAATGAAAAAAAATGAAGAGCGAGAAACAGAAAAAGCAGATATTTTTCTTCTAAAAATACCATTTGCACACCTTTTCAAGATTCCCTACTATCAAAATTCTAAATAATTACAAAAATGTCATTTGACAATTTTCAGCCATGGATCTTCTTGATCTAATGACTACAAATGCTTTTTAGGTTCTCATGATATATAAGGTTCTCTTAAAAGAACCCTTCCATATATATGTATATATATATATATATATATATATATATATATATATATATATATATATATATATATATATATATATATATATATATATATATATATATATATATATATATATATATATATATATTGTTAGGCACAAAAAGGCCTCAGTCAAACCTGTTCTATATCTGAGGGGGAGATTTTATAATCAAACCTGTTGATACATTTGAAGGTTGAATTTAAGGCCTGTTATATGCCTTATTGAAACCTGAAAATGATTTGCAATATCAGTCTAAAGCTGTTCTATATGTTGCATGTGTTGCAACCAAGACAGTTTGTCCAAGCTGCTCAGTCTGCTGATCAGGCTGGACAGAAACTGTCTACGCTGCTCTACACTGTTGAGCAGCTTGGGCATTTTTAAAGTGTTCTGTTCTTTGTGAACAGAACCTGTTCTTAGTGAACAGGCTATACACTTTATGGAATTTGTTTCCAAGTCATCATGTATTGTTTTTGACTACAAGATCAGTTTACATGTCGAAGACAAAGTGGAAAGCAGAACCGCTCAGCCTGCCCAAGCTGTTCTGTCACATGAAGACAAAAGGTTATTTGAAAAAGGGTGACAGACCTTTTTCTTATATCAAAATAGGCCTTTACAAGGAAGAAAGACGCAAAGTTGACATTCCTAAATTAGTTAAAGGCAATGCAACAGTAGACAAAGTAAAAAGAAAAAAGTTCTGCACGTCTGCTTTTCAGAAAAGTGCAGAAAAGTTATATTGTCTTTTCAAACAAGACTTCTCCTTTTTCATTCCGTCCAATGAAGATGTTTCTCTTAGATCCTCTAAGTGAGTATAAAAGGAAGCTTCCAAGGTCAGAAAGAAGCGTGAAGATAGCTAAGTGCTTAAACCAAGAGTGAACGTGCAAGTGTGATTTTCATGCATGCAAGTCTTCTGTAAACCAGCATCTGTGTGTCTAAGCTGATTTACCTAAGCTGTTCCTTGAGTCTTGTAAAACACAGTGAGTGCATCTTAGTGAGTGTGTTCATTGTAATCTAGTTTGAGTCTGTCTTAGACTAGTAAGCATACTGTTGTATTCTGTCATCTCAGCTTGAACTATTCCGCATTCAAGCTTGTTTGTAATTAACAATTGTTGATAATACATACAAACATTGAGAAAAAGAGAGTGTAGTTTTTTTAAAGTGCTGTATTCACCCCCCTCTACAGCTTATAACTATATACTTTGGGAACCTTTCGGGACCTACAACTGGTATCAGAGCAGTTTAGAGTGTGTGTCATTCTAGATCTCTCATACTCCCAAGTTTCCATGGACAACAGCGCTGCAAATTCTTCTTACTATGACAATGGCTCTATGGGCAAACCTCCCAAATTTAATCATCAAAACTTCTCTGGTTGGAAGTGCAGAATGATGCTCTACTTAGAGAATCTGGATGTACAACTGCCAGAGATAGTAATGGAGGGTCCCTATGTGCCAACCTCTGTCACCACCATAACTCCAGCGGTTGAAGGAGCTGCTCCTGAAATCAGGACCTTTGAGAAAGCCAAAGCTCAATGGTCTGATGAAGACAAGAGACTGGTGGCTCTGGATGCAAAGGCCAGAAACAACCTGGTCATTTCTCTCCCTGATGATGTGTTCAAGCAGGTTGAGAAAATGAAGACTGCAAAGGAGATGTGGGATACTCTGTGTACCGTCTATGATGGACCCACAATCACACTGGACAACCGGATTAACAATCTTGTTAGACAGTATGAACTTTTCTTTGCCAAACCAAAGGAGTCTCTCACTGAAACCTACACCAGGTTCACTGCTCTGGTGAATGATCTCAAAGCTGTTGGGATCACCAAGGACAGTCTTACTTTGGTGAACAAGTTTCTGGACATTTTACCTGAAGAATGGAACTATTTCTCAACCATCCTAAGGAACTCAGGTACTATCAGAAGTATGGATCTGGTCAATCTGTATGGATCCTTACTGAATGATGAACAATCAAGGCAACAAAAGAGGAATGCCTTGGAAATGTCCAAAAGAGGTACAGCCTTTGTGGCTAATGTGAGACAGTCTGTTAATCAGGTGAGTGATGTGTTCATTCAACCTGATCAACAGGATGATGAAAAGGAGGAGGTGTCAGACGAAGAAGATGTTGCAGATCTTGCTGAACAAGATGATGAGCAAATGATAGCCATGCTTGTCAAAAGGTTCAACAAAAAAAGGTTTGGAAGAAACATGCTGCAAGGAGGTTCAAGTGCTGGCAAAAAGAAGGCATTTGACAAATCCAAAGCTGAGTGCTTCAAGTGTGGCAAAACTGGCCATATAGCTGCTGACTGTGTGTCAAAAGCTGTTGGTCAGTCATCCAAACCTAACAAGACTAACAAGGATGATGGCTATAGGGTTAAGTACCTTATGGCCATGGCTAAGCTGAGGAAATTGGAAAACTCTGTGTCTTCCAATCGCCAAAAGGGACTCATGGCAGAGACATGTGACTGGGAGGAATCTGATTCATCATCTGATGAAGAAGATAATCAGTGTCTGATGGCCAACTCTGATGTCCCATCAACAAGCAGTTTCAAACAGGACATGGCTGAAGCTGAAGGCTTCAGCAGCTTGGAGAACTGGAATCCTACAATGATGTATAAGGTACAAAATTTTATGGCTTACAGTTCTGAAGAAAAAGTTAAAATGTTTGAATATATGCTTGTTGATCTCAAAGCTGCTGTTGAGAAGCATAATGCTTTACTATCTGAAATCTTTAAGCTTAAAGCTGATCTTAAAACTAAATCCAGTAAACTGGACAGTTTCCATAAGTTGGAAACTGAGCTTGATGAATTAAAACACATCAACTCTATTTTACTGGAAGAAAAGAGAGAAACAGATATAAAGCATGCCAAGCTTCAAAAGATAGTTGACTCTTGGTGCCAATCTGCACAAAAAGTCAGCCATTGTATAAGTCAACAGATTCCTGCTCAAATCCAAGCCTATCTTGGAGGGGATCTCAGTGCAGTCAGATTGGATCTGAGGCAGAATGGATAGATAGAGTCTGGTTTTGCCAGGCGCCATATTAAACCAAAAGCTCCCTCAAACACGTGTAATTGAGAGAGTCAGAATATCAGTGCCTTGGGTAAATGTCTACCTTCGGGAGAATCTACAGCAGCTTCCATTGTTGAGATAAGTAATTTGAAAGAAGATTTGTCCACTCTTGGTGAACTTCCAAATACATTCATTCAAAATGTGAATGGTAAACTAATCTCAACAAACAGGTTTGTCAGGCCTCAAAATACTGACAGCTTATGTGAACCAAGCTCAAAAGCTGATGTTGGAGTTTGTTCTCCAAAACAGCCTGCTAAGTGCTCTGCTAGCTCACATAAGCAAAAGAAAGGAAAACATGCTCAAACTGAAGCTGTGGATGCTAAACCTGTTGACAAAACAGGTTCTGAGTCCAAAGCTGTTGGTAAAAAGCATGTTAATCCTTTTGATGCTAAACATTTTGAGAATAAGTTTTCAAAAAGTAAGCAGCCTGTTTTCAACAAGGGTAAGTCTCAGGTTGAAAACAAAACTGCTGTGATTTCAAATAAGTTTTCAAATCAGAGTGGTAAATTGGTTTTAAATGAAAATAAGTTTTTCAAAACCAAACACAGTGAGTATGCTGATAGGCAGCATAAATCACAACTCAGTAGGGGCAAAGGCAAAGCCATTGCTCAAACTGAGACAACTGGGAATAAGTTTCCCAAACCTGTGGAAGCTCAAAGGCCAATCAAGCTTCCTGTCTTTGACATCTGTCCTCCCAAAAAGAGGAAAGAAGAGACAGTCAAAGCTGTGGCCATTGAACTTACCACACAAGCTGTTGATTCTACAAAGAATGCTAAACCTGCTGAAAGAATCAACAAAAACAGATCAGAATGTGTTTCTGAAGGACCTTCTTCCAAAAGTACTAAAAAGAGAAAATGTTACAAGTGTGGGAAGAAGACACATCTGGCCAAGGACTGTCCTGAACCTGAGGACATGAGGCCTGTTGACTCTGCTGTTTCCCTCACAGCTGTTACAAGCAGTGGTGGAAATGTCATAGTCACTGAGGATGGTATTCAAACTGATACCATTCAAATAGGGAATATTAGTGTGGACATTCCAAATCCATCAACAAATGTTGATGAAGTAGGAGAACTCATCTGTGTGATGAGTTCCCCTAAAAATAACTAATAATTCTCTTTTCACTCTGCAGGAAAAACAACTTTCCCAGGTTTGGTACTTGGACAGTGGCTGCTCAGGGCACATGACAGGTTGTAAAGAATTGCTGAGTGAACTCAGGTCTGAAAAAAGGCCAAAAGTCACCTTTGGTGACAATGTGCAGGGATCCACTGAGGGATATGGAACTCTTAAAGCTGGTGCTGCAGTGTTCAAAAGGGTAGCCTATGTGGTTGGGCTAAAACATAACCTTGTTAGCATAAGCCAACTGTGTGATGCTGGCTACAAGGTTAACTTTGATGAGCACCTGGGTTACATATTGGATTCCCAAGGCAAAGTTATGCTGTGTGCTCAACGAAAGAAAGGTGTATATGTTGTGGATATGCATTCTGCTGATCCCACAACTGAAACCTGTTTTCTCACAAGAACCAACGCTGATCTAAACTGGTTATGGCATAGAAGACTGTCACATCTGAACTTCAAGAACATCAACAAACTCTGTAAGAAAGAGTTGGTGACAGGTTTGCCTTCTATGACTTTTGCCAAAGATAGATTATGCACAGCTTGTGAGAAAGGCAAGCAGAAAAAAACATCTTTTAAATCCAAACACAATTTCTCTATTGATACTCCACTCTTCTTAATCCATATGGACTTGTTTGGACCTGTTAATGTCCCAAGTCTAGGAGGAAGAAGATACACTCTTGTAATGGTTGATGAGTTCTCCAGGTACACATGGGTGATCTTTCTGAAGAACAAAGGAGAGGCTGCGAGAGAAAATTATTGGATTTGTTAAAAAGATGGAAATGCTGAACTCTGCCAAGTAAAGCAGCTTAGAAGTGATCATGGTACTGAATTCAGAAACAGTACTCTTGATGACTTCTGTGAAGAGAAAGGTATCAGTCAAAACTTTTCAGCATTAAGAACTCCTCAACAAAATGGAGTTGCTGAAAGGAGAAACCGAACTCTCATTGAAGCTGCCAGAACCATGCTGTGTGCATCAGGTTTGCCTTCATCATTTTGGGCTGAAGCTGTTAACACTGCCTGCTTCACTCAAAACAGATCCTTAGTGGTGAAAAGGTTCAACAAAACTCCCTATGAGCTGCTCAAAGGGAGAAAGCCAAATGTCAGTTACTTCCATGTGTTTGGATGTCCCTGTTTCATTCTGAATCAAAGGGACCAGCTGTCAAAATTTGAACCCAAAGCTGATGAAGGTGTGTTTGTTGGCTACTCTTCTATCTCCAAAGCCTACAGAGTATACAACAACAAAAGAAAGGTGATAGATGAATCTATCAATGTCACCTTTGAAGAGTCCAAGAATGCCTCCACCAAAGCTGTTCCTGAATCAGTTTTAGGAGACCTCAACTTTGATGATCTGATGCATTCAATCAATGTAGAGGACTCAAAAGTTTCCACTACACCCAGTGTGGAACCTGCTAATCATGATGGACATGATGATGATTATGTCAATACACCCTGTGTGAATAAATGTACTGACTTAATTACAACTGCATGTCCAGAACCTATCAATGCTGATTTTCCCAGTTCCTCTGCTGATATGTTCAACAGTGGTCAGACATGTTCAACAAGTGAACAGGCTCAAGACAACAGTGTGTCTGAAAATCTTGAGAGCTGTTCAACAGGACCTGCTGAAGATGTTAACAACTCAGGTAAATCATCATTGAAAAATGATCCTAAGTGGATCAGGTGTCACCCCAATGATCAAATAATTGGTGACATCAACAAAGGGATACAAACTCGGTGGGACAGCTTAGGGAACTTTTGTATGTTCTCTAGCTTTGTTTCACTGATGGAGCCAAAGAAGGTGGATGAAGCACTAAAAGATGCCAATTGGATCACTGCCATGCAAGAAGAACTCAATCAGTTTGAAAGAAACAAAGTATGGAAGCTGGTCCCTGCTCCTAAAGGAAAAACTATAATTGGCACAAAATGGGTTTTCAGGAACAAGATGGACGAGCAAGGTCATGTCATTAGAAATAAGGCAAGATTGGTTGCTCAGGGCTACAGACAGGAGGAAGGCATTGACTATGATGAAACATTTGCTCCTGTGGCCAGGCTAGAAGCAATTCGTCTGTATCTAGCCTACGCTGCTCATAAGAGCATAAAGGTATTTCAAATGGATGTGAAGAGTGCATTTTTGAATGGGAAGCTGCAAGAAGAAGTATATGTCAAGCAGCCTCCAGGTTTTGAAAATGAACAACACCCAGGTTTTGTCTATAAGTTGGACAAAGCTCTCTATGGTCTCAAACAAGCCCCTAGAGCCTGGTATGACACTCTTACTGAATTCCTTATGAGCAATGGGTACTCCAGAGGTAAAGTGGATACCACACTGTTCATAAAGAAGGTGAAGTCTGATATTATGCTTGTTCAAATCTATGTGGATGACATAATATTTGGTTCTACTAATGAGCAGCTATGCAAGAATTTTTCATTACTCATGAAATCTAAGTATGAAATGAGTATGATGGGAGAACTAACTTTCTTTTTAGGATTACAGGTTAAACAAACCTCAACTGGAATTTTTTTAAATCAAAGAAAGTACACTTTAGATCTTTTGAAAAAGTTCAAATTTGATCAAAGTTCTCCTATTAAAACCCCAATGGCAACCAATGTAAAATTAGATGTTGATGCCAGTGGCAAAGCTGTTTCAGTAACAGCTTACAGAGGCATGATTGGGAGCTTGCTATACTTGACTGCTAGTAGACCTGATATTATGTTTGCCACCTGTTTATGTGCTAGGTTCCAAGCTGATCCAAAGGAATCACATCTAGCAGCTGTTAAAAGAATCTTCAGATACCTGAAGGGTACTCCAGGTTTGGGTCTTTGGTATCCCAAAGACTCAAGTCTTGAACTAACAGGCTATTCAGATTCTGATTTTGCAGGCTGCAGGTTAGATAGGAAAAGCACAACAGGTGGATGTCAACTCCTTGGTGGAAAGTTGATCAGTTGGAGTAGCAAGAAGCAGAACTCAGTGTCCACTTCTACTGCTGAAGCTGAATACATTGCTGCTGGAAGCTGCTGTGGGCAGATTCTGTGGATGCAGCATCAGCTTGAAGACTATGGGCTTGTGTATAGGAAAACTCCTATTCTGTGTGATAACACAAGTGCCATAGCCATCTCCAACAATCCAGTATTTCACTCAAGAACAAAGCATATTGAAGTCAGACATCACTTCATCAGGGATCACATTCAAAAAGGTAATGTGGAGGTAAGTTTTATTTCCACAAATGAACAGCTTGCAGACATTTTCACCAAACCTCTGGATGAAACAAGGTTTAATTACCTTGTCAGCAAGCTGGGCATGTTAAACAAGAGTGACTAAGTGTCTCTCAAAGGTCTAATAATGTGTATGTTTCACACTGCTCAAGTTTTTCTGAACAGCTTAGACAGAACAGGTTATACATGTTCTGTACTTAGTTATTTGTCTGAAAAACTTGAACAGCTTGAGCATACAACAGGCTGAACAAAAACAGTTTAACCTGTTTATTCGTCCAGCCTGCTCTGATGGTTCAGTCTTCAACCTGTTCACTTCTTCATACTGAAACCTGTTCATCTATTGGACACAACCTGTTCTCACAAAAGAGAGCAGGCTGAAGGCACAGTTTGAAGGGAAGAACAGCTTGAAGACTGAGAACCTTGTTGACCCTGATCATCACAGGTTTGACCATCAGCGTAGACCAGCAATTTAATTACCTTTCTTCATAATTAAGTTTCTTAAATTATGTTTTATTTAACTTAATTACTGCGGATAATGTTTGTTACGTGTGTTAGTGATTAAAAAGGTCAAGTGGTCTGACAAATGTTTCTGACATGGACAATCGTTCCGTTTTTCCGTCAACTAACATTTCAAATCAAACCGCCCAAACCTTTTCTCTCTCATACACACGAACATTCAAATCCTATAAATACCAACATACTGTTTCATCTTCGTCTTCCTCATCATTTCCAGAAATCCTCAAGAACCCTAAAATCGACTAAGTGTCTTTTGCTTCCCCAAACCTTCAAAATTCCCAAATGGCTCACAGACCTAATCCCTTTCTACCAGTCTTCGTTGGTGAGGATGTCGTTAAACATCCATCTGTCACCACGATGCTGACCCTCAAGCCCACCAACTACATTGCAAACCTCACTATCCCCAAAAACTATGTGGGGAAGGGTTACGACCGAATGGTGGAATTTCTGCAAGTTCATCCGTTGAACTATGCACTGACTGCATCTCCTGGTGTCCTGTACCAGGAGATGGTATACGAGTTCTGGTATACCTGCTCCTACAATCCAAACACTCAGGTTATCAAGGGTACTATTCTCAATGGGACTCAAACCATTGAGATTACAGTCGATCTTCTGAGGGAGGTTCTTCATCTTCCAGTTGCTGAGAACTATGATCTCCCTCACCCTGAAAATGAGCAAATGGGCAATCTGCTACGCTTCTGTGGTGTGGCAGAACCCAAGGTTGGAGCTACTCTGTACAGGAAGGAGCTGTCACCCACTTACAGCTTCTTATTTGCCTCTGTGGTAATGTCATTCAGCAGCAAGGTTGGTTCCTTTGACCAACTAAGTAGAGATGAAGTGCCTGTAGTCCTTCAGCTGGTGGATGGGACTACACTTGACATGGCCAAATGGATCTTCTTGAACATGAGAAACCTGGTGCAGCAAGAGCAAGACCAGCTGCTGTCCGATATCCCAGGTTCCTGAGTCTCATCTTCTGCCATGTCTGTGGTGAGCATCTATATCATACTCAACCTCTACTTAAAACTGCTGCCTTCCCTGTCATAGGGAATAGAGTTTTTCATACTCCTGTACTGCCAAATGAACCTCCTCTATCAACACCTATGAGGAGGCTGTTGGGTTTAGTGGAAGGACCCTCTGCTGTGAGGGTGGATCCAGTCACTGCTGCTCCTACTGGAAAATCCAAAGCCAGGTCCAAGCTTGTGAAAAGGACCATGGCAGCTGAAGTTGGGCCTGCTAAAAAGAAGGCCAAAACAGCTCAGGCTGAGTCTGCTCCCTTAGCCTCTGTGGCTGAGGAAGAGCAGATTCCTCACCCTGGCTCATCTGTTGAGCCTGAAGCCTTTGTGGCTGGTGCCTCTGTGGCACAAGAGACTATGGAACAGTCCAGCCCCACTGTTCCTGACCCAGTCTCACATCCAGTCCAAACAGATCCTCTCTCCTCTCCACAATCACCCACATCATCCATCCATTACCAAAGAAAATCAATAGCCAAAAAGAAAACAGCCCAGAAAACCACCTCCTCTGTTCCCTCTCAACAGGGTTCAGTTGTAAAAGAAGCAACCCCAGCTGCCTCTCCTATTTTGGGAGAAGGTTCAGCTCATTTGGAGCCTGCTTCACTCCAGCCTGAGTCACCTTTGAGTCAGCCTAGACCCTCTGGTTCCTCCCAACAGGAACCAGTTGTACAAATGGAGATACCCACATCAACTATCCCAGCCTCCCAACAGGCTGAGGATATTGAAAGACAGGAGCCCTCTCCACTCCCCACTGAGTCCACACTGTCCCCCACTCATATCCCCTTACACTCTGAGTCTGCACGAGGTGCCCACGCTGCTGATATAGACCAATCAGCAGCTCAGCCTCAACCCTCAGTTCCCCATGATTCAGCTGTTCAACACCAAACAGCTGCTGAGGGACCAACAACTCAAGCTGATGAACCTCAGGGATCATACCATCCCTCTGGTGAGGCTGCTCCCACAATGCAAATTCCATCAGCAGGTTTCACCACTGCTGATGTTGAAATGCATATCTCATCTCCCCATGATGAGGTGCCTTTAGACCAAGGCACTACAGAGGGAACCACCACTGGTCTTCATGAGGGTACTGCAACACAAGCAGCATCTGAGAGGCCCCAAACATCATCCCCTTCTCCTAATGATGCAGCTACAGCCGCTGCTGAAGGACCCCTTGATCCCTCTAACCTGGGCCATCTTACTTTTGCCCAGGCTATGGAACTACTGTCCAAAGTTTCTCTCCCTTCTCCATCACATCCTCAAACACCAGCCTCATCATCATCTTCTCCATCCACTCACTCCAAACAGTCTACCCATACACCTCCATCTCCCAAAGACCTGCCTTTGAAGGATCAGCTTTCATTGCTGACCAACAAAGTTGGTTCTTTGGAAAATACCATGCACTCCCTACCATCCATCATCTCAGACTCTGTGTCTGAGCAGCTCAAAGGCTTCTTTGATATGTTCAAAGAATCCTTCCCAGTCACTCCCCAAACTGACCACTCTCCACAGCTGCTTGCACTCACTGCACAGCTGCAAAATGTATCCAACTCTCTCTCCTCTATCCTCTCCTTACAGCAGGACTCCGTGTCCTCTATGACAGCCATTTCTCAACAGCTGTCCTCTCTTCTCACTTCTTGCAATACTACCCTTCCTTCAACATTGGCCAGCCTGAACACTCTTATGGGTTCTCTATCAAATTCTGTGTCATCAAACCTTGCTGATGTGCAAGATTCTCTTGAACTTCATCTTGCACAGCTCCAAAGTTTGTTGTTCACAGCTTCTGATAGAGACAATATTGTTAAGCTGACCACTTTTGCTGATTCCCAAGCTTCTTCTCTTCAAAACTGTCTTTCCCAACTTGGTGAGGTGAAGGATAACTTGGCTTACTTAGTGAACAGCCTTGTTGGTCCTAAACCTTCCAAACCTGCTGGCAAGCCTGCTGACTTTGTGTCTTCAGGCAGACCAGGGGTTGAAGTCGCTGCCTCATCTCCTTCAAAGGGGGAGAAATCATCTGCCTCGAAGACTAAGTCTAAGGGGGAGAAGATTCCTTCTCCTAAGGAGATACCAGTGTCTGCAACCCAAACTGATCAACCAGCAGAAACAGGTGCAGCTGAAGGTGTTTCTCAAGCTGCTATGCCTACTCAGGCTGGCTCTCCAAACCCTGCTCAGTCTAAGGGGGAGGAAGTCATTCCTGAGGACAGGCCTAGCAGCAAAAGGAGGCACCTTATCCTAGCAGAAGAAGAAGAAGAAGAAGAAGAAACTTCTGAAGCTGCTGTCACTAAAGCAGCAGCTAAAGGCAAAGAAAAGGCAGCTGAGGATCCTATTGAGCAGAAACAGGCAGATACACAGTTTCACAAAGCCAGAGCCAAAGAGATGGGCCTCCCTATGCACAAGTACTTTGAGTTTAGGGAAGAACAGCTTAAGGCTCTGGAAGAGTTAAGAAAAGAAGAGGAATCTGCCAAAGCTGCTAAGTCTCTTGCCCTCCAAGAAGCAAAGAAAATAAAAATGTCTACCTTGGAGATGCAAAAGAAAACAATGGAAGCTGCCAGGAAATCAGCAGAAGAGAAAGAGAAGGAAGGAGAAAAGGGTACTCAGGTCTCTGTGACCAAATCAACAGTACCTTCTGCCAGAGCCAAATTCCACTTTGACAACTTGGCCAGAAAGAAATTTCATGATGTTGCTACTAGAAGGCTGGCCAAGGAAGCAATTGTCAAAGCTGTTCCCATTTCAAGGAAAGGCACACAGTGGAAACTTCAGATCACCAGGATGGGTGCAACAGGCCCTGAAATGGAATCATATGATCACACTGATGTTGCTCAAATGGGTTACAGGGAATGGTTGGAACTGGCAGTTGCCCTGAGCCAGTCTAAGTCAGAAACGGCTAAGACTATCAGGGCATACATCAAGAAGCTGATGGAAAGAGTAAAGGAGCTGGGCCTGATTCCAAAAGAAATAAGTGAAGGTGTCTCTGTGACACATCCAAAGATAAAGGCCAGGAGAACAAAGAGGGATACAGAGCTGGAAGAACTCCTTATGATGATTGAACAAGGAGATTATGCTGTGGAAATTAAAGGAGTTGACCACAGCCTGCCTGAAGGAGTTGAATTTGAAGATGGCAAAGTGATTGAAGAGCCTGAGTTAGGGGCATTTTTTGTAGATCCCCTATCTCAGAAGAAATGTTTTCAAAGAGCTTCAGACCTACACAAAGTTGGTCTTAAGCAGCTTGCAGCCTTCAGAATTGCCACCTCCTTCAGTCAGTCCAGCCTATGGAGAGCAGCTATCTGGGAAGAGCTGAAAGGTTTTTATGACAGAGGTGAACTTCAAAGTTCTAACTTTATGTTTCTTACAGCTGAAATTGAAGAACACGAAGAAACAAGGGAAGAACTTGTAAAAAGATTCAAAGAAGGGATACCACCTCCTGTCGAATGAAGTCCACCTGCCATCTGGGTAGGTGAAGAATGAAAGCTGTCCATCAGTTGGACAGGCTTGCCATTATCTGCTCCCATCTCAAACAGTCCAAACTTTTTGTACATTAGTTGTACATTTTGTACATTAGTTGTACATTATTACATAAGTTGTAATTTCTGTTTTTACATTAGTTGTAAAATACATTAGTACATTAGTTGTACTTTTGTAAGAACATATGTTGTTCTAGTATAGTCAAGAATCAGTGTATATATAAACTGATCTTTTACTTTACTGTAATGTTGTAATTTTATTTCAGCAAATGTACTGTAAAAATATATAGTGATTTTTGACAAAACCAGCTTGGACTGGTTATTGCAAATAGGGGGAGATTGTTAGGCACAAAAAGGCCTCAGTCAAACCTGTTCTATATCTGAGGGGGAGATTTTATAATCAAACCTGTTGATACATTTGAAGGTTGAATTTAGGCCTGTTATATGCCTTATTGAAACCTGAAAATGATTTGCAATATCAGTCTAAAGCTGTTCTATATGTTGCATGTGTTGCAACCAAGACAGTTTGTCCAAGCTGCTCAGTCTGCTGATCAGGCTGGACAGAAACTGTCTACGCTGCTCTACACTGTTGAGCAGCTTGGGCATTTTTAAGTGTTCTGTTCTTTGTGAACAGAACCTGTTCTTAGTGAACAGGCTATACACTTTATGGAATTTGTTTCCAAGTCATCATGTATTGTTTTTGACTACAAGATCAGTTTACATGTCGAAGACAAAGTGGAAAGCAGAACCGCTCAGCCTGCCCAAGCTGTTCTGTCACATGAAGACAAAAGGTTATTTGAAAAAGGGTGACAGACCTTTTTCTTATATCAAAATAGGCCTTTACAAGGAAGAAAGACGCAAAGTTGACATTCCTAAATTAGTTAAAGGCAATGCAACAGTAGACAAAGTAAAAAGACAAAAGTTCTGCACGTCTGCTTTTCAGAAAAGTGCAGAAAAGTTATATTGTCTTTTCAAACAAGACTTCTCCTTTTTCATTCCGTCCAATGAAGATGTTTCTCTTAGATCCTCTAAGTGAGTATAAAAGGAAGCTTCCAAGGTCAGAAAGAAGTGTGAAGAAAGCTAAGTGCTTAAACCAAGAGTGAACGTGCAAGTGTGATTTTCATGCATGCAAGTCTTCTGTAAACCAGCATCTGTGTGTCTAAGCTGATTTACCTAAGCTGTTCCTTGAGTCTTGTAAAACACAGTGAGTGCATCTTAGTGAGTGTGTTCATTGTAATCTAGTTTGAGTCTGTCTTAGACTAGTAAGCATACTGTTGTATTCTGTCATCTCAGCTTGAACTATTCCGCATTCAAGCTTGTTTGTAATTAACAATTGTTGATAATACATACAAACATTGAGAAAAAGAGAGTGTAGTTTTTAAAGTGCTGTATTCACCCCCCCTCTACAGCTTATAACTATATACTTTGGGAACCTTTCGGGACCTACATATATACATATATATATATATATATATATATATATATATATATATATATATATATATATATATATATATATATATATATATATATATATATATATATATATATATATACATATATATATATATATACATATATATATATATACATATATATATATATATATATATATATATATATAGGGGTGGGTTCAATGGAAAACCTATATGCATCGGAAAACCCTGGAACCACTTTATAGTCATTGGATCAGGTGATGCATCACGCAGAAATTCGAGCATCACGCGGGAATTTGGTGCATCACGCGGGGAATTTGATGCATCACACGGGAATTGTGGTGCATTTGTGGTGGTGCATTGAGGTTTTCCAAGGTTTTCCGATGCATGTTGGTTTTCCATTGAACCCCCCTCTATATATATATATATATGTGTGTGTGTGTGTGTGTGTGTGTGTGTGTAATATGGTTCGAGAGAGTATCACCATTCTACGGCGCACCAGAAGGTACCACCTTTTATAAAACCTTTTTAAATTCTTTTTTTCATCATAAACATGTTTTAATTAACATTATGAAGAAATTTTACATACATTCAAATCTCCTAGCTCTTAAAAAATGATGTGAACACACACTTATATAATTTTGAATGTATGTGAACGTGCATTTATGTGATGTGTGTTTTCATGCACTTAGAGTGTTCGGATTTGCGTGAAATTTACATATGATCTGTGTAATCTTAATTAAAACATGTTCATGAAAAAAAATTTCAAAAAAGTATCTTTTAAGGGTGGTACCTTCTGGTGCGCTGCATAATGGGTGGTACTCACTTGAACATATATATATATATATATATATATATATATATATATATATATATATATATATATATATATATATATACACAACTTTAGGTGAATTTCAGACCTCCATCTGCCTATTTTGGACCGCACTTAAGTCCCATCCGAACTTCGGACCATCCGAAGTTCAGAACAGGCATCTCCATTTTCCCATTTTGGACTTGTTCTTAAATTTTTAAAATTTCAATTCGGACCATATCCATTTCGGACCATCCGAATTTTGTTTTGTAATAATTATTATCTTAGTATTTAGTTTTGTTTTAATTTCCTAAAAGTCAAGGGGCTAATGTTGACAATGTTACATAGATAATTAAAGGAGCCTAGAAATAGGCTCCTAGGGTTTCATTTGTAAAGACACGGTTGAATCAAGAGAATATACTGCAGCCGCCACTTTTATTTCTCTCTCAATATTCTTCTTGTTCTTTCATCATTACACAATTATTGAGTTGACATTCTTCTTGTGAGTGATAAAGAATTATTAAAGGTGCTGATATTATTCGGGAATACATATTTACAATTGGTATCAGAGCCCAAAAGGTGGATTTCAACTTCATTTTCACGGATTCTGCTGGGTTTTCCACTTGTTCTTCGTGTTCTTCATCATTCCATTCGGTTAGATCTTCTTTTCCCTCTGTTTTCTGTGTTTCTTGTGTTATAATAGTCATATAATCACCACAATATCATCATCTACTGATTTCAAGCTCATTCACTTCCATCTTTCCATAAAAATCATCAAGATTCGGAGTTTTTATAACTTTCAAAAATATGGGTTTTTAGTGGGTTTTTAGCTTGTTCTATGCTGTTTTTAAGTGTTTTAGGTTATTTTAAATCACCAAAAGTGTTTAAAATAGTTTATCAATCATTTAGAAATGTTTTTTAGGCTTTAAAATGATAAAATCGAATTCTGCTCAGTTCTGCCTTAGAAAACTGATAAAACCTGATGTAATTCGGACCTAGTACTGTAGCAATTCGGACCCCTTAGGATCCTAATTCGGACCAAATACCATCCTAGTTCGGACCTTACTTCGGTCCAATTCGGACCAACTTTAGGTTAATTTCGGACCTCCATCTGCCTATTTCGGACCCCACTTAGGTCCCATCCGAACTTCGGACCATCCGAAGTTCAGAACAGGCATCTCCATTTTCCCATTTTGGCCTTGTTTTTAAATTTTTAAAATTTCAATTCGGACCATATCCATTTCGGACCATCCGAACTCGGACCATCCGAATTCGGTCCCCACCTGGACATTTTCCTAAGCCCTGTCCACTGTTCACCCGAATTCAGACCATCCGAATTCGGTTCCCTCAGTTCCATCCGAAGTTCTGCTGTCCATCCGAATCCGGTTCCACCCAATTCGGTCCTTCGACTTCCCCCATCCGAACCAGTATTTCATCTGAAATCCAATCAATCCGAATTAGGACTTCATCCGAATTAGCTCTACATCCGAATTCGTACTTCATCCAAATCACAAGCCCATCCGAATTACTGTTCACCCGAATCCATATCATCCGAATTACCTGTCCATCCGAAATAAGTTCATCCAAATTACCCATCCATCCGAAATCAGTACTGTTCGTCCTAAGTCCAGCCCATCCGTGTCAAGTTTCCACCTTTAAGATCTTCACTTTTTACTCAGCACCCATCACCATGTCTCGAGAAGCTCTCGTACTCGGATCTGAGAACAGACCACCTGTTCTCTATCCAGATGAGTATGAACAATGGAAATCCCGGTTCCTTAAATTCGTTGGAATGCAACCTTTTGGGAATCTAATGCTTCAGTCCATCTCCGAAGGTCCCGTCATCTACTATCGGGAGATAGCAGCCCGACCTGAGGCTGACCCCCCTGTCTTAGCCTCAAAAGTTGAACGTGAACCGGCCAATGACGCCGAGAGAGACAGGCAGCATGCGGATAAGAGGGCGGAATATCTGATCTATCAGGCCCTCCCCACTGATATTCTGGTTGGCGTCGACAGCAAAATGTCAGCCAAGGAAATGTGGGACGAATTGGAAGTTCAAATGCTGGGGGCAGATCTGGATGATAGGGCCAAGATTGAGGAGGCCATGGCTAAGTTTACAGAATTCCGCGCAAAAGACGGGGAATCTCTGCAAGCCACGTTTACAAGGTTCTGTGCGGTCCTAAATGAGTTGAACAAACTGCACATAAAAAAGGACAGGGATGACATCAACATCCAGTTCTTTGCCGCCTTAGCCCCCGAGTGGCAGCTTGCTTGTCGGGCCACGAAACGAGTTCTGAACATTCCTGAGGTATCAATCAACGTCGTCTTTAAGGAGCTCAAGAAGTATCAAGGGGATGTAGATCAAAATGGCAAATCAATTGGCCTCTCTACTGCTATCAGCCAACACCGGATTGAAACCAAATGATTCACTCGCCTTGATCACCAAAAAGAATATTCCGACACCTTCCTTTGCTCCAGGTTCATCATCATCGCAGTGCAGGTATGCTTCTCCTCCACGTGAGGTCTTTGATGAGGAAGAGGCCTCTATACAGGAACAGATAGCCTTGTGGACCAACCGTCTCCAACAACGACGGTTCTCCAACAAGACTAACAATCAACTCCGTTATGACACCGGTCCGCGGAGGTACTCTGATGATAGAAGGGATGAACGACGCGATGATTATCGCAGGGACGATTACCGAAGGGATGACCGCGACGACAGGAGGTATGACGACAGGCGCGACTATCGAGATGATCGCCGTTATGAAAGGCGAGACGATAGGCGCGATGATCGAAGGGATGATAGGCGGGACGATCGACGGGATGATCGTAGGGATGACCGCCGAGATGAGCGGAGAGAGCCTGAAAGAAGGGATAGAAGAAGAGATGACAGTCGAGAACATCACCGCGCCAATAAGAGGCCGGCGGAGAGAAGGGATGAACGGCCAAGAGCAGACGAGCCGAAGGCCGCAGATGAGCGTCTCTGCTACAAGTGTGGTAAACCGGGCCACTTTGCTCGGGAGTGCAAGAACAACTTTGACAGAGACGTCGCCTATTATGAGAGGAAGCTCGAGGCCGCCAAGAAAAGAACGGATATGTTAGCCCTCGTCGCCCAGGATGACTACTGGGATGCTGAAGACACCGACGAGGATGAGGACAAGGGCAAGAACTGTTACATGGTTGATCGTATTGGGTTGGAGAACTGTGCTGTTTCCACTGCTGAAAATTCAGATCATGCCGCTGAGGGGGAGACATTGAAAAATCCACCAGCATGTCTGATGGCCACAACCAACGATCCCGAATGCTCTACATCCGGTTCTGAGTCAAATGCGGTATATTCCTGTTACATTCCTGCACATGTAAATAATTTATTTTCTGCACACACATATTCTTGATCTACAAGCTAGATTAAATGCTGAAACTGCAAAGTGTGTACAGGCTGAACATCAAGCTCAAACTCTAAAAGAATCATCTGAATTATATCATTCAAAGTGGTTAACTAATCATAATGTTATAAAACAGATGTTAATAGAAAAAGTAGATGTTCAGGATAGGAATATATATCTTGAATCTTGCATGGACACACTATCAAAAGAAAAACTCTCTTTAAAAGAAGAAATTTCTGTACTTACAAAACAGTTAGATGCGGTAAATATGGAAAATATAGACAGTTTAGAAAAATACAAAATGATTGAAGAAGAAAGGATAAGTTTGTACTCACGAATAAAGACCCTTGACGATGCATTTTGGTCTAGACAAACATGGCATGCTCTGTCATCGTAATAAACATCGCCGTTTTTAAAAGTTTAAAAATATTCGTTTTTATTTTATCGAAAAGTTGAAAGGTTTAATTAGTTCGAAGACTTATAAGGGAAAAAAAATAAAATGGAGACTTAATCGAAAATTTTTTATACTTTGATGGTTTTTGCAAAATAGGTTTAAGCATGTTAACCTGTTATAACAGGTTAACAGACCAATTTAAAAGGTTTAAGCAGTTTGGGGACTTATCAAAAATAAAAAATGAAATGGGGACTTAATCGAAAAATTTTTGTACTTTGATGGTTTTTTGCATAATTTTCCCAAATCTTGAAGATGAAGTAAGAAAATTTGACCGGTTGACTCCCCATTTAAATGAGCGCGGGTCGGGTCCGGGTCATAGGATCCGCGCCAAAAAATAGAGTGTGCCGCCGATTTTGTTCATCACAACACACACAAAGAGAATAAAAATTATTGGGCCTTAAATAAAATAACAACAAGAGAATTAATTAAAAAGATGTGGCCCAGTTTATTAATCTTTTTGTGCTTTTCTTAAAAAATAAGCAAAAACAAAATAAAATATTTTTGATATTTTTCTTTGATCATTTAAGTTAAGATAAAATAAACTAAACTAAAATAAAATAAACTAAAATATTTTTGGCTCTTTGATAAATTTGAACAATTAAAATCTTTTTGGGATTTTCCGATCTATTAAGTTAAACTTAAAACAATAGACTAAACTATAACCAACCTAAAATTTAAAATTTAACAAAAATTAAAAAGAAACAGAGAATTATAAAAATTAATATCCTAACTATACTCCCCCTCAAATAAATACCTGTATGTTTCCTTTCCTTTTCTTTTTCAGATAAAGCTCGTGAACCTTTTTAGCCTTAAAGATACAGACAAACCTGGATTATGTTTGCGTCCCACTCCGTGATGAACAATTCACACAACAATTTGCCAGGATCATTAATTATTAAAAATGTACACAGATAAGGAATATTGAGTTTCAATTTTGTGACACAATCCTTAAATTTAAATAACAGATATTTTCTAAAATAAAGGAATTTCAATCATGATAGATGGAAATAGAATTATTTAAGACAATATCTGTAATTTAATTGGAAGGCGGATTCAACATGCCGATATGGGAAACTAAAAACTGAAAACGAGGTTCGTCTAAAGCTTTAGTAAATATATCCGCAAGTTGATATTTCGTGCCAACAAAATACAACTTAATGGTTCCCTTTTCTACGTGATCTTTAAAAAAATGATACCTGATATCTATGTGTTTCGTTCGAGAGTGCTGCACGGGATTGCAAGAGATGGCAATTGCACTTCGAGAATCGCAGTAAATTGGGATATTGGTGAGTGAGAATCCATAATCGCGTAATTGTGTTCTCATCCACAGCACTTGAGAGCAACAGCTTGCAGCTGCTACATACTCAGCCTCAGCTGTGGATGTTGAAACACAATTCTGCTTTTTGAAGGACCAACTCACCGGTCTATCTCCCAAGAACTGTATTCCTCCGGACGTGCTTTTTCTGTCAACTCTACAACCTGTAAAATCAGCTTCTGAAAAAGCGGTAAGTTCGAAATCGGTTCCCTTTGGATACCATAGACCAAGATCGGGTGTACCCTTAAGATAACGAAAAATACATTTTACCGCAGTTAGGTGTGATTCTTTTGGGTCGGCCTGAAATCTAGCACAAAGACATGTTGAAAACATTATATCCGGCCTACTAGTAGTCAGATACAGTAAGGATCCTATCATCCCTCTGTAAGTTGTATTATCGACACTTTTCCTAGAAGGATCGGTGTCTAACTTACAGTTGGAGGCCATGGGAGTTGTGATACTCGTGCAAGAGTCTAACTTATACTTCTTGAGAATGTCAAGAGTATATTTTGACTGGTTCACAAAAATCCCATCCTCAAGTTGTTTGAATTGTAATCCGAGGAAAAAGTTCATTTCCCCCATCATACTCATCTAGAACCTGGACTCCATTAGGGCTGAAAAATCCTTACAGAAGTTACTGTCAGTAGATCCAAATATAATGTCGTCGACATATATCTGTACCAGCATTATATGTGGGCCTTCCCTTTTAGTGAACAGATTTGTGTCCACCACACCTTTACAGAAACCGCCAGAAATAAGGAAATTAGAAAGACTATCATACCATGCACGAGGTGCTGGTGCTTGTTTTAAACCATAGAGGGCTTTATCTAGCACATAAACATGGTCAGGTTTATGTGCATCAACAAAGCATTGTGTTTGTTCAACATATACCTCTTCGTTAAGTTCACCGTTTAGAAAGGCAGTCTTGACGTCCATTTGGTACACTTTGAAATCCTTGTGTGCCGCGTACGCCAAGAAGATTCTGATTGCTTCAATCCGTGCAACTGGAGTGAAGGTCTCGTCATAATCTATCCCTTTTTGTTGTCGGTAGCCTTTGGCAATAATTCTCGCTTTATTCCTTATCACAATGCCGTTCTCATCTCATTTGCTCTTAAAAATCCACTTTGTTCCGATCACTGTACGGTCTTTTGGTTTGGGAACTAACCGCCGTACTCTCAGCTGTTCAAATTGGTTGAGTTCCTCTTGCATTGCAACTATCCAATATGGATCTTTTAGGGCTTCATCCACACGAGCAGGCTCTATCATGCTAAGGAATGATACGAAGAGACATTCATTAGCAGACGCCCTACGAGTTTGGACTCCTGTTGAAACATCACCAATGATTTGATCTGTTGGTTGACTTCGGGTCCATTTAATCTCGTGTGGAAGGGGTGCTCGGGATGGAATCTCAGTGGTTAAGGTAGGGATAGATGAAGATTCATGGTCAATGGTTTCAAATGACGGTACCACTGGTTCTGGTTCGATTTCCGAGTGTTCAGGTGAAGGAAGGATAGTTGATATTATATGTGAGGGTATTATAGGAGTAGATTCAGCTGCGGACGTATCGGTGGATGATGTTGATGGATGAGGGTATGATATGGATGAAGATGGATCGGAGAAACTTTGTGGCGCAGTTGAATTGGAAGGATTACCTACATTATTGACAACATTAGACAATTAGCATTAGGACCGAAAAATTTTACGTAAAAAGGATCAAACAAATTAACCAAATCAGAAGAAGAAAAAGAAATGGGGTTATTAGAAGAGTCTCCAGGCATTTGAGTAATGCGAGGTCCTGTATGATCAACTTTGGGTGCCAGTTCAGCCAACTCATCAAATGTGACATGCACACTTTCATTGATTGTTCTGGTTCGCCTTTTCGTTAAACTTCCCGAGGTTGTCTTTATCGTTCAGCACATAGCACCTGCAACCAAATACACGTAAGTACTTGATAAATGGCACTTTATTCAAAAAGAGTTGGTAAGGAGTTTTGTTAAAGCGCTTATGGATAATGGAGCGATTTGTGTATAGCAGGCTGTTGATACGGATTCGACCCACAAGAATGGAGGTAGCTTTGAGTATGTGAGCATTGTACGAGCGGCTTCCACAAGGGTACGGTTACCCCTTTCCACGACCCCATTTTGTTGTGGCATTCGAGCAGCAGAATATTGATGTTGAATACCTTTGGATCGAAGGAAGCCCTCAACTACCGAGTTCTTGAACTCCGTGCCGTTATCAGATCTGATTGATTGCACTGACAGCTGCTGTTGGGTCTCGACACTCTTGATAAAATCTATGATTTCTTGAGCTGTCTCGTCCTTGGATCGCAAGAACCTGACCCAGGTATATCGTGAATAGTCATCAACGATAACCAACACATATCGTTTCCCGTTTATGCTCTGTGTCCGCATTGGTCTGCATAAATCCATATGAAGTAACTCCAATACTCTTTTTGTTGATGGTTCGGGCTTTGGTTTGTGAGATGATCGTTTCATTTTTCCTTTCTCACAAGCTCCACAAAGATGGTCCTTTTCATAACGCAATTCAGGGAGACCTTTGACCAATTGTTTCGCAGCCAGCTTGTTGATATTGTCAAAATTCAAATGGGATAATCTTCGATGCCACAACCAAGAGTCTTTTGAAGAGGCTTTTGATAAGAGGCAAATGTTATCCTTTACTATCAGCTTGGCTACGTCAATGGTGTAGAGGTTAGAATTTCGGGAACCAGACAGGATTTCTTTTCCATCCATACTCCTCACACTGCAGTTCTTAGCTCTAAACGTTACCTCTAGTCCTTTGTCACAGAGCTGTTCTATGCTAAATAGATTATGTGATAATCCCTCAACATAGTCAACGTCCTTAATGACTAGATTATTTAGAACTAAGTCCCCGTATCCTTTGATATGAGCCTGATGGTTGTTCCCGAATTTTACCATTCCGCAATATTGTTCAACTACGTTGGACAGTAATTCTCTTCTTCCCGTCATATGCTTGGAGCAACCCGAATCCATACACCAAATGGATTTAGCCTGAAAAGCAAATAAATTCATACAATTAAAAACTATATGCATTCAAACACATCCATTCTTAATTTACAATCAAACCGTGTTCTGAACCGAGATGTTCAGAAAACATGATGAGTTAAGACCGGGTCCTGAGCTGTGTGCACAGAAGCCAAATGTGTCGGTTTAAGCACAACCGACAAGCAAAAGAACGGGTCCTTGTCTAAGGTAACTAGAAGCCATTTCATTGAAGAACAGGTCTTGATCAGAAGTAACCAAGAACCATCTGCATAAAGATCACACAACTTTGGGTACCCACCTCAATATGGGTCCCTTTTTGTTAGGATATCCAGATTTATATGGCACGTGTACAGTGTTAGGAACCCATTTAGCATTTCTGTGGTCCGGATGCATAACCCTTCAGAATCCATTGAAGATTGGATTTTTTGGGCTTTGGAACCTTAGGCGCTGAAATTGCCTTCGGTGTTTGACTTTTTGAGACTTCTTTGACCTTTGCTTTGGTTTCGGGCCTCGGCAACGGACAACTCTCAATTTTATTTGAGGCTAATGATGCAATATTTTTTATTTTCTTTTTTCGAATTCGTTTAACAGGATATGGCACGAAAGCATTCATTTCAGGAACCTGTCGTCTATAGCGAGTTGGACATAGATTAAATAATTCACTGAAAGAGTACTTTAAAGAAACAACAGAATTCAGTACATCATTACACACATTGTCACACACATTGTTACACATATTGTCTTTAGAGATTACAGACATCCTATCTCTAGTAACAAATTCATTTGGCATTATAGCCTTCTTCACAAAAAAAACTCAAAAAATCCAGCATGGTGGTTTTTAGAACTCTTCTTACATAATCTGTAGGAACAAAACGATTAGAGTCAGTAAGCATGGAAGATTGTCACTTTACACATCATCATCTTCAGATAGGAACTATTTCCTTACCATTTGTTTCATCCACTCTACAAGTTGACAACATCTTCACTAAGGCGCACTCTGCTTCTCGTTTTCGTTTTTTATCTGACGAACTCTCAATGTTCATTACTGTGGCATTGTGAGTTTGAGGGGGGATATTAGGGTAATTTGGGCTCATTGCCCATTGGGCGTTTAGGGTTTCGCATTCTAGGGTTTTGTAGTCTATATATAGGGCTATGGTTATGTAGTCTATTGATCCAATACTATTGTATTCTTGTACTGTTTGCAAAATAAACCCTTTAATCATTCTGTTATATATTTTTCATCAGCCGCACCACCACTCCGCCGCACCACAAAACCCTAGTGTCGCCGCACCACCACTCTGTCGCCTCCATTGCCCTCACGACTGCCACCACCACTCGGTCTCTCCAGGACAACACACACCAAGAAATGAAGGTTCTTTGTAAATGTGTTTTTTTGAATGTTTATTGTATATGATTCACAATATTTGAATGTTTTTGTTTAAAAATGTGTTTTTGGTATATTTTATATCAGTTACATACCAAGTATTTGATAAAAGGGATAGTTGCGCAAAAAGCCATTAATTTGTCAGCTTTTTGTGATTAAAACCCCTAACTATTTTTCGTTGTATAAAAAACCCCGAACTAACTAAAAATCAGTAAATCAAGGTTTTATCAATGAGTAACCCGTTGAAACTGGTTATTAATCTTACGTGGACCGGTAAATAACCTACATGGAATAAGTTTTAATTCTTGAAATCAGTTGCCAAGTATTACACATCATTTAAACCCCCGTTGATAATTTTTAATTAAAATTTTTAAACGGGATTATATAATCAACGAGTGTTTAAATGATGTATAATACTTGGCAACCGGTTTCAATAATTAAAACTTATTCCACGTAGGTTATTTATCGGTCCACGTAGGATTAATAACCGGTTTCAACCGGTTAACCATTGATAAAACCTTGATTTTTTTGATTTTAAGTTAGTTCGGGGTTTTCTATGCAACGAAAAATGGTTTGGGGTTTTAATCACATAAACCTGACAAGTTGATGGTTTTTTTCGCAATTATCCCTTGATACTAAATGAAATGTTATTTTTTTTTTCAGTTCGTCTGTGATACTCTACGAAGAATATATGATACTTGACATTTTACGTGATACTCTTCATAGAATACTTGACATTCTACACGATACTCTACATTGAATACTTGACCTTCTACATAGATTACGTTTATCGGTTCGTCAAATATTCTGGTTTCTGATGGTTGTGTATTTGATGGTCTCAACGCCTTTATGTATTCTATCTTGATTTGGTTTGTATTTTTACAGAATAAATAGTATTCTCTACAGAACTGATTGTAGCTAGTTTGAATCTATAGAATATTGTTATAATTGTATCTATGTAGAATACATGATATTCTATACAGAATTGATTGTAGCTAGTTTGTATCTATGTAGAATATTGTTATTGTCGTACTAGTAAATTGTTATCGTTGTATCTAAATAGAATACATTATATTTTACATTGATTACATGATAATCTACATAGAATATGTTTGCCGATTAATTTGTAAATACTGTGTTTTTAATGTATTTCTATATAGAA
>JAANYP010002153.1:34750-56177 GCA_020465985.1 Centrapalus pauciflorus | reverse complement strand
CTGAAAGTCAACACGTCCTTTGAGTTGCATGAATCTTTGATTTTCAGTATATGCAGCTGACGTAGATGGAATGAACTGAATGGGAGATGGGATGAATGGTGGTGGAATGTATGGTTCATGATGCTGAGGTGGCGGTGATGGTGGAGCTGTGGCTTGTGGTTGGGTTTGGGTTTGAGGCTGAGGTTGTGCATCGGACTCTGATGATGTCCCCTGCATGAATCTGTGACGTTTGGCCCTTTGCCTCACCAACGGAGCAACCTCCTCTTCTTCAAAATCTGAATCCTCAGATTCCCTGTCCTCTCGCCTCCTCGAACCTCCCTCATTCACAATCAACCTCGATCCATAGGTTCCAATTTGAATTTCGGGATCTGCAGCTGCTGGTTCAGGAACTTCCTCTGATTCTGATTCGGATTCTGAAGATGTTAAGCCTTCATCTGCCCTTTCTGGCTCATATTCCTCTACATCCCGAAATACATCATCTTCATCTTCTGGGGGACTAAGCAGCTCACCCACTAATGCTGCTGCAACATCTTCATTGGCATGGGGACCAGATGCCCATATTTCCTCCAGTGTTTGAGCAATCTGCTCGGATTCGGGAACTGCACTTGAAGGCCCTGCTTCCTGTGCTTGGGGTTGTTCGCTCGTAGAAGGCCTGGATGCCTGGATTTGACTCGCGGCTGGTCTCTGTCGGCGTCTTGGATCACGCGGCTGAGCACGCGGCTGTTGTTGTTGTTGACGTTGCTGTTGTTGTTGCTGTGGTTGAATCTCAACGTCCCCTGCCCAGTTGGCATCTCCCGGGGCGTGAAACTCCCTATCCACAATCGCTCCAAACAATGGACGCGCCACCGGAACAGCTAATCTTCCTCGATGTGAGGAACAGTCAGCAAAAATGCGTTTGTCCATAACATTTACGCTCAGAGAGTCATTTGACTGTGGCAAATTTGGCAAGAAGTGCCTTATCAACATCATGACGAATCTTGGATACAGCAGAAACCTTTCCCTTTCAGGAGCCGTAAGCTGATGGACGAACTCCGAGAAGAACAATTGTGAGAAGCTGAACTTCCGATTATACACTAGTGCAATAACCCCAGATTGGATCTTTGACACTATGTAGTCAAATCCAGCCTTCTTCGGCGCAAAGCAAACCATGAAAACGTGCACCAAGAATCTCCACTGCCCTATCAGGCCACTCTTCATATATGATGACTTCGCAACATCCAAACTATATCCCATCCTCAGAAACGCGGTCTGCCTAATACTTAACGGGAAGTCAATAGGCCCGTCCTCCTGTTCCTGTGTTCCCAACTGCAGAAGCTGTCGCAACATATCTGCAGAGAAGACTAGCGGCTGTCCAGCAATTCTGGTTCTTAGAACTGTCGGGGTGACAGTACAATCAACCTGTAAATGGTCATAAAACTGCCATACATACGAAATGACTATTGGAATGTTATGATACAACGCATAGCTAATCCTAGATTCAGCTAGGAAATCCAAAACTTGGCGAAAGCCCTGCGCCTCAGGGATATTATTATCAGGATTAAGGACCATATTATGCTTTGGGATAAAAGCTCGAGCCGCCATATCTGCACAATAAACAAAACTGTTAGACTCATTAAAAATCAATAAACTTGTTTAAATTCAAATTTGTTTTATTTTGTACTTGATTAAATACAAAATCTAACACAATTAAATTTCCACAAGTTTAATAAAATTTAAATTAAACAAAGTAAATAAAGTACAGATTCGAAAGTAACAGATTCGAAGTGTCCATATTCAAGTGTAATGGACAGATTCGAAAAGTCCCTATTCGAGTCTAATGGACAGATTCGAATATCATGGTCATCTCGAATCTAATGACAGATTCGAGAAACCCATGAACAGATTCGAAATCCAAGCATAGACTCGAAGCCCCGTCGGCAATTGTTTCAACAAAACCCAAGATTTTAACCATTTTGAACTTGATAAATCACATACATTAGTTCAACTAGGTTCTAATCCTTGATTTATGCTTTTAATTTGATATTTTATAGGCCCAAACTTAGTTATTTAGCAAAAACCCTATTTTTACCCATAAAACTTCAAAATTTGATGTTTTAGCCTAAACTTGTGTATAAAACTACATAAATCTTGTACAATCAAGTTGATTATACCTAGATGCAAGAGTAGAATCGAACACACAGTCTTCAAACTCGACAAATTGTCGTTTAGAAGGATTACGATAGACTCGAGAAAATAGATTCGAGATCGCCTTGACAGATTCGATAGTATAGATTCGAAAACAGATGGAGTTAATGACCTTTACTGTTAACCTATTTATACCACCAACCCTCGAGTCTAAGCATAGATTCGAATCTACTGACAGATTCGAATTACTCCTTATGCGAGTCTGTCTTAGATTCGAAACCACCAACACTTAGAAAAATTTCGAAAATTTTGAAATAGTTTCAACTTTTCCAACTTTTTTCTACGGTATTGTGTAACCAGATAAACTATGCCAATTCTTTTACCCTAAGCTCAAGATAGTTCACGCATTGTTTATTTTATCCAACTTTGAATGCACCCTCAGTAACTTTTGACCTTTTCCCTAAGTAAAAAATTAAACTAAACTAAAATAAAGTAAAATTAAAATAAAATAAACTAAGGTAAAAAGAAAATAAAATAAAATAAAATAAAATTTTGACTAAAAAATTTAATCTAGACTTAAGCTATAAAAAATTTACAAGCTAAGCTAAATACTAAACAACATATTTTTGATGAGTATAGTCTAAGAGAGATTCAATCAGATAGCGATGTCTGTCAGTACTTAAACTTTCACACTTAGGAATTTTTGATACCTTTGATTGTTTGTCGTGACACACTTATTTAGCCAATTGTTGGTATATTACCCTGTTAAACATTCTACATTTCGGAATATCCCTTGGCCTTTTTATTTATCAGGAAATTATCTTACGTGACTCAGACATAGACATACTTTTATGATCAAGGCACACAGACAAAGATTCTAACTTGTTGGCATTTGCAAACTTTCTTTAAAAGACAAACATCGGACACAGGTCTGTATTTTCATACAACAAAGTGTCTTAGTTCGAATTAAGGTTTATTTTTAAAGTTAGCAGACAGCGGTGACAGGTCTGTACTGACGTACAACAAAGCGACATATCTGCTAACCCGAATCTAAACAGAGACAACAGGTCTGTACTTACGTACAACAGAGTTGCATGTTTTCGACTCTCAGTTACATATGATATTTCTATTCTTTCCATTTTTAGATGTATTTGATGTTGTCATACATCCCCAGAAAGTTTGCATACCTCATTTAGACTCAATGTTTGTATGTCTTGTACATAAAAATTAAGACCGATTGGTCGTACATCTAAGTTAGTGACACGCTTGACTTTTTCTAGAATATTTTATTAGCCTTGAGATTCCCTATATGTATTATGCCTACCAACACATCAAAGTAAATAAAGTATAACACTTAGGATTTAGTTGCATTATGTGTGAAAGCCTAAATACTTAGAGTCTGTAACGACGGTGCTAAATTTTCGTCACTTTGAACCTATGTATCTAAGACTTAACTCATTTTCTGATATTCTCTTTTTTTGTATTTTTGTAATTTTCTCTCTTTTTTCTTTTGTTTTTCATAGCAAAAAGCAGTAAACTAAGCTAACCTACTAACTTACTAAAAATAGAAACTTACTAAAAATAGAAACTTTCCTAAATTAGAAACTTACCTAAATTAGCAACTTACCTAAATTAGCAGACTACTGTAAAGAAAGAAATACTACTACTCTAAAAGAAAATAAACATACTACTACTAAGGTCAAATTACTCTGGGTTGCGCATTCCATTCAGTTGAATCAAATACTCAAACCGTGACTTATCAAACGCTTTGGTAAATAAATCAGCATTATTATCTTCTGTTGCCACCTTTACCAGTTTGATTAAGTTCTTTTCAGCACAATCACGAATAAAATGATGCCTTATGTCTATGTGCTTTGTTTTACTGTGTTTAACTGCATTATTAGTTATAGCAATTGTAGATTGATTGTCTATCCTAATAGGAGTTTGAGTGTAAGCCAAACCGTAATCCCGCAATTGTTGTTGTATCCACAGAACCTGTGAACAGCAACTACCAGCAGCTACATCCTCGGCCTCGCACGTTGACACGGCTACCGATGTTTGTTTCTTGCATTGCCAGGACACCAATCTCCCTCCGAGGAACTGACAACCTCCAGTCGTTGATTTGCGCGTCAAGCTGCATCCTCCGTAGTCCGAATCTGTGAACGCCTCCAACTCTAGATCTCCCTCCGCGTGATACCAAAGTCCCAGCTTCGGTTTCGGATTGAGGTATCGTAGAATCCGCTTCACAGCTTTCATATGCATCTCCTTCGGATTCGCTTGAAACCTAGCACAAATACAAACAGCAAACATAATATCAGGTCTTGAAGCAGTTAAATACATAAGTGACCCAATCATGGCCCGATATAAAGTCGGATCCACATCGGAATCACTTTCAGTACCCGGCCCGAGATTGTGATTCACTTTGAACGGCGTTGAAATGGGCAGTTCAACTTAGTTCCCTCCATCCAACCGCAATATGTCATAGACATACTAGTTTCTGATGGATAAACATCCCTCCTTCTTTTGGTCAACTTGTAAAACCTTAAAGAAATTCAACTCTCCCATTAGCACTCATCTCGAACTTAGATTCATAACCTTCTCGAAATCTTTGCACATCTGTTCGTCTGATGATCCATAAAAATGATATCATCGACGACACTTGTACCAGATAAAGTGATCTCCCTTTCTCTTAACAAACAGAGTACTATCTATCCTACCCCTCTCAAAGCCATTTTCTAACAGATGGTTGGATAGAGTCTCATACCATGCCCTAGGTGCCTGATGTAATCCGTAAAGAGCCTTATCTAAGCGATATACTCTCTCAGGATATTTTGGATCTGTAAACCCGGCCGGTTGTTCTACATACACCAACTCCTTCACTTTCCCATACAGGAAAGCACTCTTAACATCCAGTTGATATACTTTAAAGCCTTTGAAGGAGGCAAAAGCTAAAAACAACCTAATTGCTTCTAACCTTGCTACAGGTGCAAACACTTCGTTGTAATTGATTCCCTCCTCTTGGTTGAAACCCTTTACAACTAATCTCGCCTTGTTGCGCGTGACTATACCCCGATCGTCTCTTTTGCACTTAAAAACCCATTTGGTTCCTATTGCAATTTCCCCTCGAGGTAACGGAACTAACTCCCACACTTCTAGTTTCCTAAATTGTGAAAGTTCTTCCTGCATCGCTCCAACCCAGGAGTTGTCCTTAAGTCCATTTGCACATTTTTTGGGCTCTACTTGCGAATGAAAACAGAATATAGGACATGTGTGATATGCCTCGGAGTCGTTTATCATCGACAACAACACAGTGTTGTTATTTACACTACTCCGAGTCCTCACACCCTCGTTAGGATTTCCTATGATGTTATCTATTGGATGGTTCTTGTTAATCCTAGAGGTCTCTATTTCATCTACCCTTAGATTATCTCCTAAGTTGGATCCTATTTCACCTAAAGGGGGAACAGTCTCAGCTTCCACATTTTCTTCCTCACGGACGTTTTCCTCAGAGGCAGAACTTGAAGCTTGAGTCTGATTCTCATTGGTAGGTGTCTCTTCATCAGCAACTTCTGGAGACCCATCTTCAGTCGCAGTAGGCTCGGACGTAGATTCGAACGTGGTCCTTGGAAAGATTTGGCCATCGTCGTTCAGATGCAACGTCGCCATGTCCTTCTCTATTGTACCTGCATTATCATCCAGAGGAATGTTAAATGACTCAAATAACTTATCATAGTCAAATATCCATTCCGGACCAGTTTGGGGTTCATGAGTATAACTTGTGACTTCAATGTTATACACAATCTCCACAGTACCAGTTGTTTTGTTAAACACCCGTTTGTTTGGTGAGTTTGGCACATAACCTAGGAAGTATCCTTCGTCAGACTTTTCACCAAACTTCGGTTGATGATTTGTTCTTAAAAGTGTACATGGTACTCCAAACGGTTCGAATCCAGTTAAGTTAGGTGGCCGCTTATTCAAAATTTCATAACATGTTTTGTTCAATGATTTGACTGTAAGGACTCGGTTTAAAATGTGGCACGCGGTATTCACTGCCTCCCCCCAAAACATGGTAGGAAGCTTTGAATCCGAAAGCATAGTCCTTGCAGCCTCAATCAATGTTCTGTTTTTACGTTCGGCCACCCCATTCTGTTGTGGTTCATATGGTGCACTGAATTGATGCACGATGCCCTTTGATAGGCAATATACACCAATTACAGAGTTTTTAAATTCAGTCCCATTATCACTACGAATATGTTTAACCCTTGTTCCGTAGGAATTCTCCACTTGGTCTAAGAACCCGATGAGCTTTGTAGCCGTCTCGTCCTTCGTACCTAAAAAGAAAACCCATGAAAACCATGAGTAATCGTCAGTGATAACTAAGCAAAACCAACTACCTCCTATACTCCTTTTGTTGATAGGGCCGAAAAGGTCCATATGCAACAAATCGAATGTCGAGGTTATGGAGTTCAGCTTCTTGGACTTGTGTGTCTTTTTATGTTGCTTGCCCTTCATGCACGGTAGACACTTGTCTTCAAACTGAAAGCTCTTCAGAGGCACACCTTGCACCAAACCATTCTTCGTTATGTAGTTCATTTTCCTTAGGTGCAAGTGAGCCATGCGTCTGTGCCACAAAACCGATTCCGTCCCCGAAGCTTTTGATAGTAAGCAGATCGGACCCATCGAATTATCTGGCTTGTTCATGTCGAGCATGTACAAGTCATTCTTCCTTGGCGCCCGCATCAATATCCAATCTTCAGGTATCTTGAATCCCGGCTTTAGCACTAACGCCTCAGTGTCAGTAAATAACACTAAGTTCTTCTTATCACAGATTTGAGATACACTAATGAGATTATGAACCAGTTTATCAACGTGATAAACTTGATCCAATGTAATCGTCCCATTAGTGACTTCTCCAGTTCCAGTGATATTTCCACCTTTGTTGCCCGCGAATGATACAAATCCCCTATTACCCCCCTTGAAGTCTGTGAGAAGACTTCTTTCCCCCGTCATGTGCCTGGAGCAACCACTGTCGACGAACCACTTGTTGTTTGGACCGGTAGTTATTTCCTGCACATGAAAGAAAATAGGTTAGTTATCACGGGGAACCCAAGCCATGACTGACTTGGTAATACCATTCTCGTCCACATACGTGAACTCTTTCAAGTACCCATCTCGCCTTTCAGGTGACTTGGGCCTTTGAACTGAATTCTGTTGAGGTGCCGAGTGATTTAGATTCACTCTTTGCCTTTGAGTAGGCATTTTTTGTGGTGCTCTAGAATAAGTCTTATTATACTGCATTTCAGACTGTGATCCCTGAGCTCTTACCGGAACATATTGTCTAACAGGAGTATGTGACCTAACTGGAGTGTGTGACCTGCTAGGTGTGGTGCTCCTATAGACTTGTTGAGGTGCTGACCTAGATTGATTAATGACACGATTCGGTGAATTTGTCCTAACCACTTCTTTTGGTCCAACCTTAACCGGTGTTTGTTTCACAACAGGTTTTGGTGCGGCCTGCACAGTTTTCTCGGTACTCTGAGAACTACTCGTGCTCGCCACACTTGTTGAGGGCTTAACAGGTGTTGGGTTCACTGTCTTAGGGGTAACATCTGCTTTCCTATTTGGACAGTGAGAAGCAACATGCCCTTTCTCGTGACATCTAAAGCAAGACATCTTATCCATGGACTTTTTGGTTGGTCCCTTAGATCTAGGTGTCTCACTAGTGTCTACTTCCTTTGGTACATCTACAGTGTCTGTCTCTTCGACCTGGTCAGCCCATGAAATTTTCTGTTTTCCTGCAGGTGTTTCACTGGAGGAAGACACAAATTTCACTTTCTTGACCTTGACAGTAGAGTCATCCACCTTAGGTGTATTTTCAACTGTAGGCTCAGGTGTCGGTTCAGGTAGGTCCTCTAAGTCTACTGAGTTGTCAGTTTTCTCCTGAGGCTGAGGCACATAGTTTGCATTGAACGGTGGAGGAATTTCGTGAAAACCTAGACCTACAGGCTTCTTAGACTGTCTTTGGGCATCTAAGACTTTCCCTAGGTTTAGGCTCGAATTCCTAAACTTTTCCAGCTTGCTATTTGCCTCTGCTACCTTAACCTTGGTCTCGGCTAGCTCTATGTCCTTATCTTTCAGACTTTTGGTCAAGGCCTCTACGTGCTCATACATAAGCTCTATCCTAACACGCTGCTCACTCAGTTTGTCTTTTAGAACTATTACATCTTGAGCATCAGCCTTAAGCTTTTCTTTTAAATCTTGTTTTATATCATTTAGGCTAGCATTTTCAATTTTTAAATTTTCATTTTGAGCAGCTATGGTCTTATGTGAGTCTAAGACTAGATTTAACCTATCGTTAGAACTAACACATAAAGCACATAATTCACGAAATAGAGAATAAGAAAGACTAACCTTAGAGTTATCAGATTCCACGTTGGCCATCTGAGCAGCAAACTCTAGCACGGTCTGATCATTCGCTTTCTCTACCCACATCGGACTGCTGTCCCGTGTGGTCTGCTCGTCTTCTTCACAACCATTCTCCGTAACTTCAGCCATGAAAGCTCTAGCATTGGACTCAGGATGTGAACTCCAGTCATAAGTACCATCTAGCTGTCTGTCAGAAGTGACATTGGATATTAGACCAGCTAGATTGGCTTGACCAGATGAAGAACTCGGAAGATATCTCTGTTGGGACTGATTTTGGTACTGTCCTTGATGCTGACTCTGTCCTTGGTATGTCTCTACCTTCGGTCTTTGACACTCCCTGGCGAAGTGTCCCAATCCCTGACAGTTGTAGCATTTGACCTTGGACTTATCAAACCCGATTCCCTTGTTATTCATCTGCAAATTCCTTCCAGTTCTCTTAATGAATCTTTTAACCCTCTGGGTCACCATGGCCAGTTGCCACTTAAGATCCATTTCCTCTAAGTCATCAGGGTCGACCTGATCGTAATCTTCATCCCAAAGAGCCGGATCATTGATCTTCCCTTGAACACAATTTCCATAAGCGGCCACAAACGAAGCAAGTAGATTCAGATGCTCTTCCGCTGACTTTGCGCTCATGGGCATCTTCGAATAGCTCTGACTGGTCGATGCCTGTTGGACTTGAGGTTGCGGTTCTTCCGATCTTCCTAACCCTAAGAACGCGCGATTCAGTGAGTCTTCGGACTCAGGTGGCGATGACGTTTCTCCGGTGAAAAACGCTGTAGCACTCTTCGGTTCAGCTGTCACTGATGATTTAGATGTCTTTCCAAAATACATAGCCGGATTCTGGACTTGCTCGTAATCAGTCTCAACCTTAATCATCTCGAAGTGATATGCCCTCAACGTTCCCACGATGTCATCAAGTGATTGAGCATAATACTTGTCCTCATTAAACTTAATCATGGCCACGTACATAGCCCATTTGGCTGGTAGGGCATCAAGAAGCTTGTTGTTCTTGTCAGTGTCCGAGTACTCAATGCCATGAATTTCAAGCTCTGTTATCAGATGATAGAACCTTGTGATAATATCATCTAACTGTTCATCCTTAAGAGCTTTGAAAATCGCAAACTGTTGGGTCAACAGCTCTGTACGCTTTCTACGCACCCGTGGATTACCTTCACACCTTTTCTGGAGAGACTCCCAAAGTTCTTTCGACGTCCTTTGAGTCCGAAATGTGTGCAAGATATCTTGAGGTAACGCCATACGGATAATGGAGAAAGCCTTGTTTTCAGCTTCAAATAGTTTCTTGTCATCCTCTTTCATCATCTGGTATGACAAGACCTTTTGACGGCCTTCAACCTCAGATACTGGTGGAATGTACCCTTCATCTATGCACACCCACATGCACATATCGTTGAATCGTACAAAATCCGTAAATCTGTCCTTCCACCAGTAATAGTCCTCAACTTTCATCAGCTTTGGCGGTGCATTTGCCTTCCCAACTTCGTGATCCATCTCAAGGAATTTCTGAAGGTTTGACATCTTTTCTGAAAGAAATTGAGTTTTAACTTAATTAATTTAATTCTAAACTGACTTAGATTAACTTATTCGAATCTAAATAGATTCGAAACTAATTAATATTAAATCTTTTGAAATTAAATTCGATAAAGTCTTAAAAGTCAATTAGATTCGAAAGTGTGTCAGATTCGAACAACCCTTAGATTCGAAGTTATGTCAGATTCGAAGGACTCCTTAGATTCGAAGACACTTAGAATCGAAGGCACAGCAGAGTCGAATGACAGCAGATTCGAAGCACAGAATCGAAATAATACTAGATTCGAAATAAACTCGACACTAAACTAGACTCGAGATCCTATTCGAATGAAGCAACAGATTCGAAACAATGTAGACTCGAAACTCACTGAAATTGACTCGAAAGGAGCGTATTTTGGTTAGACTCGAGACTAGAGAGAAACCCTAATTACCCCTATAGATTCGAGCGCCGCAAACTCGAAAAACGGCTAACACTTTGATTTTTTTTGACGTTTTACAAATTAAACCACTATTTTTCAAACGAAAAATAATGATTTCGATCAAAAACGTGAAAAACGACAAAGTGTTTCCCGAATATGAATTTGCTAAGCTCAAAAACACGTTTTTGAGAGCAAAACCGTCCAACTAGCGTCAAGAAACCTAGAATGTATCTGATGAACACGAAGAACACGAAGAACACTCCGTTGGCTCTGATACCACTTGTAAGGTCTACCACTGCAAGATCTATCTAGACGCGGATCCGTGAACGAGTGCGGAATCCTCGTTGACGGTTAGACGGACAACTCTCAACCAACGGAAACACGGAGACTATTAGACGCTGAACGAACGACACACGAACGATCCTACGTACTAATTCTCTCCGAAACGGGACTCACCAAGCTGATAAACTCGAGATCGCCTCTTGCTTAATTCCTCACGAATTCTGCAAAAAGTCACTTAATGATTCGAGTCTATCCCTAATTATAGACCCTGATTCGAGTCTGATGTGGGCCAAACTCGAATCTGGCCCAAGGCCCATTCAAGTCTGTCGACAATGACACTCTCGAATCTAGCCCATTCGAATCTAAGGATACATTCGAATCTATCACAGATTCGAATGTCTTCCTTTAACTATTCGAATCTAGCCAATACACTTAAACACTTAAGTGATGAAACTTATGTTTTACTTATGCTTGAGATAATCTTTGACCTTTATGTTTGAACTTCTTGTAATATGTTACATCAAGTTCAAACACATAATCAATAACAGTCAAGCACATATAAACATATCTAACACATACTTGCTAAAATCACTATGCAGAATCACTTAGACTGCTATCGTCACACAGGATGTACCAACATGGTCGACATTGAAGATCTTTTTGATGAGTTGTGCAGAAACAAACGAAATGAACACTGCAGATTTGCACTTAAGACACTGTTTCACTTCATGCGTACCAAATTGGTATTGATGTTAGTGCAAGATCTACAGATAGGGGTTGAACGGGGTATGAGGAAGATCAACATGACAGCGCCTCACAGAGATATCAAATTTGCTGGCGAGTTGAAAGAATTCCAAGTTGTCATGGTTAAGCATCCAGCAGTTATGTACAGAGATAAAAACAAGAAGCTGAGAGCTATGAGAAGCGTAGAGCTGAATAAATTTTCAGATGGGACTCTAAATAAAGTGTTGAATGGTTTAAAAGGAAAGCTTGCGGCTGATAAGAAGAGAAAGACGAAGAAAGGAGCTCTATCTGTAAATGATCGAAGACTCATGGTTGAGTTTATTTCAAAGATTGAATGGAGGCTCTCGGATCGTAAAAGTGTTAGAAGATTTGAACAAAAGCTGGGCTTATCGATTTAAAGACTTTTCTCTTTCCATCAAAGGGGGAGAATGTTAGGTTATGTTTTAATTGATGGAAAGAAAGTCTAGGGGTTGTTTTGTATTTCCTTGATAGTTGTCAAATACGTATATAAATAGTATCTTTGACTTTCAATAGAATTAGATCTGACAGTTTTTTTTGCACGCATTGAATTCAGAGATAGACCACTGTTCACGAAGATTTTATTCTCTCTGTAATCGAATCTGTCATCATTGAATATAATCATTTGGTTAGTTTTAATTCTGTTTATTGTTCTTGATCATTTGATATTGTTGTTTGATTGATAAGAAACTGAATTTCACAATTTATTTCATACTTTTTGAGTGAAAAATAGAAGCTTGAGCTTCATGGTCATCCATGGAGATTTCATGGCGACTTTGACTTTCTAGAGTCTAGTATGTGAAATTGCATGAATTTGATGATAACCTTGATGTATGTTTGAGGAGATATGTGTTTACTTGTTATTTTAGTTAATTTTCCATAGTTAATATCTTGAAATTAATTTGGATTTATAAAGTTGGTTGCCTAAATGTGCATATCATATTTAGATTATAAAATTTGGGTGATTAGCTAGAACATGAGTTTATGTGCCAAATGGAATTGTATTGATAATTAAGTATGTGTTTGGCATCTAAATTACGACAAATTATAGACTATATATAGAGAGATGCAAAATTAGAGCATAAAAAGTATTTATATATGCATCTAAATTTAATTGAGCGTAATTTTGAAAATTTTAAAATTGCATAGTTTGATTTATCTCATACATATTGTGGTTGGTTGGCAAAAATGTAGATGTCGAGGAGAACGCGACAAAGAACACAAAATGTCAATGTGCCTATAGATTGGTCTCCGAACCTTCTATTATCACAACACCTTGAGAATATTAGAACACATTTATTTTTATATAAGAAATACTCGAATAAGGTGTTAGCCGAGAAGAGGGTTAGGAGAAATGACTTTGAGGATTATGGAATTCCATACCTCTTTGACTATCTGGTTGGGAGAGTGTGCTTGATTTGGGCGGCCTCGAGATTCATCAGGCCGACGTGGTAGAGTGGATGTCTACCCTACGGAGGGAGACGTGTCGTTCACCTAACGACTTTAGACTTATAGGAACCGTCCACGGTAGGGACGTGGCGATGGATGCACAAATCATTCACCAATTATTTAACATAGATACAGGGGTAGGCCACGAAGGGTCTAACTAGCGAGGGTATGAGTACAAGTCTGTGGCCCAGTTGGCCTTTATCGACATGACTTGGTCGAGAGAGTGGACGGAGCAAGTAAGTAACGTATTTATTCCATCCTCTTTGGAAGTCGAGTCCTCCTCTTCTTATAGCCAAAGGGCTTTGACTCAGAAGTGTAAGGTGCTTTTCAAGATCATTGTGAACAACATCTTCCCTTGTGATAGTGATATGTCTAAGGTTAGACATAGGGATCTCATGGTCATGCACGCTCTTTCCAAGGGTAAGCCCAGATTGTCCTTCGCATGGACAGTCATGAATGATATATGGGCCATGTATGATACTAGAGAGAGGACGATCATTTCCCCATGCTTGGTTGATCGCCAAATTCTTCGAGCGGACGGGTTCACTTTCACCCGATTCCCTGGTTTCCCCTGTTTCGGTGACGTACATTATAGCCGTCATGTTCCTTACCTTGATTTTTAGTGAAAAATGATGAAGAGTTTGAGATATTCGACAAGGAGACAGATTAGTCGTATATCAAGGACTATACTGAGGACAAGAGGAGAGAGAGAGAGAGAGGAGAAGGCTGCTAATGAGGTGGAAGTTCAGCATGAAGAGCCGAACAGAGGGGCGTCTACCTCGTACAGTCGAGGTAATGACGATGTTGATTTTAGTCGTGTCATGAGGCAGTTAGATGACTTAGTAGTGGGTCAAGGTGAGCTCCGGGAGGACGTTACACAAATATTAGATGAGATGAATAGGCGAGTGACCCATATTTATGATAGGGTCGATCACTTGTCAGATCGGGTATATCAACTTGAGGACGGGCAGAGAGCCCTGGCATACGAAAATGCCTGTTACCAGCACCATAACTGGGCAAACTGGGAGGGAGTCTGACATCACGAGGGCTCCGTAGCCAGTATGCCATATCAGTCATATAATGATTACACGATGCCCAACTACCAGACCTACGGCCCTACCATAAACACTTATCAGCGCTATCCGGCGCATGGCAGGCAGGAGCTCCCAGACCAGATCCCTACTCACTTGGTCCCGCCTACAGCACAATTCACCAAAGGCCAAAAACCGTATACCGACTTCTTCAACAGCGTCTTCGGTCCTCCTCCGCCTCCTCCATTCGAATGACCGGCTGCTATCTTTCCTTATTCTTTATTTTTCTGTCTTTTATTTTATTTTATTTCCGTGATGCATTTAATTTCTTTATCGTTAGTTTTGTTTATTTCTAGTTTTTAGTCGAGTCTTATTTAGTTTATAATGTTTATGTAGTCTGTCTTATCTTCCCCAATTGAGTCTTGTTTGCCGATCAAGCCGTGGAACATGATGATACATAGAAAATTCATGTACGAGCGAATTGGCTAGTGTTGATAGGATATTCTATAATTAAGAAAAGAGTTGTAATAATAATTAAAATTTTTGCTATGTAAAATAAATTCAAGTAGATTAAAAGTTATTTGGGCTTAAATATAAGTAATGTGTCAAAAGATTTTGGAAACCCATGCAATAAGGGGGAGAAGTTAATCATGTTTTAGCCTAAAAAATGAGTTTATTATAGTCTAGATGGTTCGGGAAACTAAGTCCGTAGGGGTACCATTCATGCCTAATCCCCTAAAACAATCTGGTTTGGAAGTGATTGATCGAAATCTCGTTACATGGACAATCTAGATAATATAAGTTGAAAAGAAAATAGATAGAAGTGTGGTGTTAAAAAGAATAAATTGTCGAAAACATGCATAGAGGGAAAAGATGGTCAAAAGACCCACGTGTTTTAAGATTAGTAAACTTGAGCTAAAAGGGTAATTCCAAGAGTGAGGTACATTATATAAATTCTAAAGGAAATATATTTTAACTACAAATGTCTCCAATTTACATGTTAAAATTGTAATGCATTAATGCGAAGGCTAGCTTAACATAGAATTCCTAGAGTCACTGCTAATACATGCCTAGTACATAGTTAGTTCTGATTCCAAAGGCTTGTTCGGGGACGACCAAGAGTTAAGTTGGGGAGGTTTGATAAGGCTATAATTTTACGTGTTTTGGAATCATTTTATGTTCATTTTAAGCACTGATATTTTGTAACTTCCATAATATTACTCCAAATTTATGTTTCAGGGTCAAGAGGTCAAACGGAAGCAGCTCGAGAAAATTCAGCACACACTGAGCCGAAGGGGGGTGCGGGCCTGCGCCACCCTGCGCTGCAAAACAGAAAGTTTAAGAGTTCCAGAGCACTTCCAGCGCAGCCCAGCGTACCCCTGGCCGTACCCCAGGCGCAGGGGGGGCACAGGCCTGCGCCTGGGCTGCGTTGGGTCGGCGCAAAAACGTGTTTTCCAGCCTCAGAAACCCTAAATCCGCCTCCTCAATAATTAGAGGTCGATGACAGCCATTTGAGGAGGTCCCGAACGTGTCAAAAGATTTGGCGAAGCCTTGCCGGAGTGGATTCATAATACAAGTACGAAGGCGGGATTCACAAGCTAAAATATGTCTCAGATCTACACTATTGAAGAGTATACGATGAGCGGCTAATCACTTTAGCGGTTTGCGGAGGATCTACGATTAAGTCTACTTTACTTGAATTTCTATATGTTTTGATGTATTCGTGTTGATTGAAATATTCTATGTGTATTCAAATGATAAGCATTCGGTTATGACTATGATTGGTAAAAGCAAGATAGTTCATAGTGGTATTATTATTTGCTTGCGCTATGCCGAGAGTTCTTGGTTAAAACATGTATGAGTAGTTTAACCGTGCATTTAACTATGTCTATGTGATTGTTGCATGAAATTCGAGTGGGTAATACTTATGCCGTGGTGATTCCATGAATGGTTATCCTTCACTTGATTGTTAGTTTACTGCATTAGTTATTTGCCATTAATTTTAGTCACAAATTAGTTGTAAGTCATTAATCTAAACAAATCATTCAAATCAACCGATTCACAATTTAAAGTGCTTTCAATAAAACTTACAAAGCTAGCCGTCTAACCCTAATTACATACGCACTCCCTGCGGATTCGACCATTACTTCTCTGAGGTAAATAGTGGATATAAGGATTATTTCTGCGGGTCACAACGACGGACCGTCAGGGTTTCCAGTCTGAAGTGATATGAAAACCATCTGCATTCGATGGGTCCTTTCTTGTTAAATTTAGGATTTCCATCGTCATGAAACAGCACAACACTAGGAATCCATTTAACATTTGACACTTGTTTAAATGCATAACCTTTTGGCATCCATTTGTATATGGGTCTAAGTGGTTTTGAAACGGCCTTAGAAAATGGAACAACCTTTGGCTTGGGTGACCTTGGAAATGTCTTAGGCTTGGCCTTTGGCGATGTTTTTCCAATTTGTCAGGCGGTGATGAGGCATGCACTTTTGTTTTCTTAGAATGGCGGCGTTTCCGTTTTTCAGGATAAGGTACAAACTTAGTCATTTCAGGAACAACACACCGAAAACTTTTTGGACATAATTGAAACAGATTGCAAAAAGAGTATTTCAAAGGATTACTAGCAACATCCTTTCCAGGCATACTAACACTACTATCGATTTTCACAAAAGATTCAGGCATGACTGCCTTTTTCCCAAAGAAACTTTGAAAATCAAGAGGTGTTATTTTAGGAATCCTTCTTGCGTGATCTGTAGGAACAAAACAATGAAAGTTCGTACGTTTGGAAGACTTAGACTTAGAGAAATTACCTTGGTGAGTGGGTTTCTTGGAAGACTTAGATTGACTCTAAGTCTTCAAGGAAACCTCAGCTTTTGAAGATTTTGAACACTCACCTTCAATAATGACAGAAGGAACTTCAATCTTAGCTTTACCTTTGTCTGATGATGCAAGTGGGACTTTGGTAGGATGAGAAACTTTTGAATCTTTTAAATGAGAATATAACCTTTCTGAAATTGTATCAAACTTTTCTTTGTAGATGGTTAATTCTACATTTTGTTCAAAACATTGTCTTATCACTTTTTCCTCGCTCTTGAGAAGAGCTTTTTGATAGCCAAGAGATTTCTTTCGAGCTATCTTTAATTCCTTTTCTAAAACATTTATTTTCTGTTGAAGAACTTTTGTAGGAATGTAAGATGAGGGATTGGTTTGACAGGTTCATCATTCATTGCGGCTGATGAATAACTAGACAAGAAGTCCTCCTCTAGAGAAGGTACTCTATAAGGATAACTCTCATTTAGTTCTTCATATTTAAAAGGCATTTCTTTTTCTTTGTTTTCACTTCATTTCTCATCCTCTTGGGTTAGAACTTCTTCCAATGTTTGAAAAACGAAAGATTTCAACTCAGCATCCATATAATTCATATCATAAAACATAGGTAAAACTTGTTGAATTTTATCCAAATACTTAGGATTTTTAAAACCAATTCTTTTTTTGGAATGACAAAACCTAGTCTCTTTGGGTTGGTTTAAGTGAATAGTTTGTTCAGTTTGACCCCTTCTGAGAAATTCATCATCTAGGGTCTTTATTCATGAGTATAAACCTATTCTCTCTTCTTCTATCATTTTGAATTGTTAGATATTTAATTTCGATCTTGTGACTTTCTTTTGTAATAATTATCCTAGTTTTTTTTCCTTGTTATTTATTTCTAGACTTTGTTTAATTGTATCTTTTACATTACAAGTTGAGGGGGCAAAAGTGTAATAGATTGATAGTTTGTTTTATTCCTTGTAAAGGGAAACCCCACCTAGGGTTTCCTAACACACATACGGAAATATTGAATATACAGCCGCCGACTTTTGCAAACATTCTCTCAGACATGTTCATCTTTATTCTTGCTAATCATAGAGTAATCATTCTGTTTTGCTTGTAACATTGGTGACATTATATACGAAGTGCTGATAATTCTGGGAAATACATTTACAACAATTGGTTTCAGAGCCACAGGGTGGATTTCAACTGATTCCGATTCGATATCTGTTGTGTTCTTCTTGTTCTTCATAAAAACCCACGGTTTGATCCATTTTTCATCTCTATCTATCTGATTTTCGTGTTTATTCATCCTATAATCATCTATTATTCATCATATCCTGATTTCTTCAATCCTTACATGTTTGTGTCATTAAAAATCTGATTATTATCATAAAAAACTATATGGGTTTTGGTTCGGTATTGGTCCTATTTTTAATAGATTTTTAGGTGTTTTGGTGTGTTTTAAGTACCTGAAAGTGTTTCAAATATTGTTCCAAAAATTTGGAAATACTTTTTAGGCTTAATACTGCTTGTGTTCATTTTCTGAAAAATCTGGAATTTCATAACTGTTGAACTTCGGACCATATTTCGGACCATCTCGGACCTAAATTCGGTCCAATTCGGATCCAATTTCGGCTCATTTCGGACCAATATTTAACACATTTCGGACACATCTGAACTTCGGACCATCCGAAATTTAGTTAAATTATTTTTTAAAAACTTAAAATTACTTGGGCTTACTTTTTAAATTCCATCTCAGACCATCCGAACTTCAGATCTCATCCGAATTCGGTCAATTTAAGTTGAAAAGTTTTTAAGTGTCCATCCGAACTTAGACTGTTCATCCGAAATTCGGTCCTTCCGAATTTCATTCCATCCGAGTTTGTTCCATCAGAATTCGGTCCATCACATTTTCCACTGTTCATCTGAAGTTCTAACCATCTGAATGTCATTGTTGATCCGAATTCTGTGACACCCTTGTCACAATAAGCACCATTTACAATACTCCCAGGATTAATCATCAACATGCAATAACATAATGATCTGATAACCTAAATTAAGTGCGGAAGCATTAAAACACATAATTAAAGTAGTGCAATTGTGTTAACCACCCTACGGTGCTACAAGGTACCAAGTCTAAGTCTACACACCCATTACAAATATTACAACATCCAGAATATATTACAACATTGTCCAAAAGCATGATTACCGATTAAATAGTACCAAATCTTCCAAATCTTCCCAAATGACCTAACTAGAAGGTCCGGCGGTAGACTTTCCTTTTCCTGTTAAAAAAATAGAGCAACTGAGGTATAAGCAAAGGCTTAGTGAATACAAAGATTACGCATTTTATAAATTTTTATGAAGCCCAAGGGTAACACAGATGACCAACATCGGATACCCTCTTCCTACACTAAGTACGGACCAGAGCCGCAGCCCCTTCGAGCCCAAAGCTCGACATTTAAACATACCATCTGAGACAAATGTACGATCGGGGATGACATACTGCCTACTGGGCCTAGGAGGAATCAGCTCCAGGTCATATAGCGCAGTAACATCAGAGTAATTGATGCGACCCACCGGTCCATCACTAGATGCACAACAATCGAACGGACATGTAACAAGTAAGAATGTGCATCTAAATCTACGCAAGTTAGTAGAATTCCAACTAAATAAATGAAGCAACAGGTCTCAGCAGGCAAAGCTTAACATAAAACAGATATAAACATGTGAAATCTACTGTACTCACAGTGGGTGCGTAATTTAAACTTTAACCGATATTATTTCTCCTCGGGCTTTCAACCGGATCCACCAAGTACCCCACTGTGGGTTAAACAACACCACAAGGGACCTGTTAAATTAGTTACAACAATACCTCGAGTCAAAAACTGTTTAAATTCATAAGACCAAGTTTTGTATTTTCTTGCAATATTTTCCCCCATTTCGGGTCTATGTCCAAATTCATAATACAATTAAGTTTGAACCCATTTCAAGTTTACATCTTGTCCTTTGTATAACTCTTGTCATTTTATGTATTTTTTATGAGTTTCATTCAAAATACTCGAGTTTAGAGAGTAGAATTCTCAATTTTAGGCATTAAACTCGAATTTAATGGGTTAAACTCGAACCCCATTCGAGTTTGAGCATAAACTCGAACCCCATAGCATAAACTCGAACCCCATTCGAGTTTGGGGTAGATTCGAACCCTACCCCATTCGAATCTAATGATAGACTCGAAAATACACTCGAATCTAGTACCAAAATCGAGTTTGTTCTTGCATTTCGAATGTGTTCTTGGTATTTTCGAGTTTGTTCATCTTACAACTTTAAAACATACATTTCTAAGCCTCAAATCACCAATATATCAAGTATTAAGCATAGTTTCGATTCTATTATGCATATACTATCATATTCTCGCAAGATTTCAAGCAAAACTAGCTCCAATTCACATAAAGTAACAGATTCGAATTCTAAGTTTGTTAGGCACAAAAAGGCCTCAGTCAAACCTGTTCTACATCTGAGGGGGAGATTTTATAATCAAACCTGTTGATGCATTTGAAGGTTGAATTTAAGGCCTGTTATATGCCTTATTGAAACCTGAAAATGATTTGCAATATCAGTCTAAAGCTGTTCTATATGTTGCATGTGTTGCAACTAAGACAGTTTGTCCAAGCTGCTCTGTCTGCTGAACAGGCAGGACATAAACTGTCTACGCTGCTCTACACTGTTGAGCAGCTTGGGCATTTTTAAAGTGTTCTGTTCTTTGTGAACAGAACCTGTTCTTTGTGAACAGGCTAAACACTTTATGGAATTTGTTTCCAAGTCATCATGTATTGTTTTTGACTACAAGATCAGTTTTCAAAGTCGAAGACAAAGTGGAAAACAGAACTGCTCAGCCTGCCCACGCTGTTCTGTAACATGAAGACAAAAGGATATTTGAAAAAGGGTGACAGACCTTTTTCTTATATCAAAATAGGCCTTTACAGGGAAGCAAGACGCAAAGTTGACATTCCTAAATTAGTTAAAGGCAATGCAACAGTAGACAAAAGTAAAAAGACTAAAAGTCTGCACATGTGAAGACAAGTCTGCTTTTCAGAAAAGTGCAGAAAAGGTTATTGTTGTCTTTTTCAACAAGACTTTTTTCCTTCTTCATTCTGTCCAATGAAGATGTTTCTCTGAGATCCTCTAAGTGATTATAAAAGGAAGCTTCTAAGGTCAGAAAGAAGAGTGAAGAAAGCTAAGTGCTTAAACCAAGAGTGAACGTGCAAGTGTGATCTTCATGCATGCAAGTCTTCTGTAAACCAGCTTCTGTGTGTCTAAGCTGTTTTACCTAAGCTGTTCCTTAAGTCTTTTAAACACAGTGAGTGCTTCTTAGTGAGTGTATTCATTGTATACTAGTTCGAGTCTGTCTTAGACTAGTAAGCATACTGTTGTATCTGTCATCTCAGCTTGAACAATTCCGCATTCAAGCTTGTTTGTAATTAACAAATTGTTGATAATACATACAAACATTGAGAAAATAGTGTGTAGTTTTTAAATTGCTGTATTCACCCCCCCCCCCCT
>JAANYP010002153.1:17500-34740 GCA_020465985.1 Centrapalus pauciflorus | reverse complement strand
CCCCCCCCCTCTACAGCTTATAACTATATACTTTGGGAACCTCTCGGGACCTACAGTTTATCACAATGTAGATAATGATTATAAAGATAATGAAAAATCTTATGAAAACTACGAGTTTTACAAAGATGTTGAATTTATGAGTAAACATTAATGTTATCTGACAAAACACATTTTGAAGCCAAAGCACAACGGTAACTATAAGAACTCTATAGTTAACTATAATTGAATGAGATTAGTATTTTAGTACTGTTGTGGTTAAACAATGTAATCAATCAACTAGAATGAGAAAGAATAATAAAGAACATGAATCTTTATTGAGAAATCAATGAATCAATACATGAAAATGGAGAGAACAAAATCGGAGAAGAAAGTCGAGAGAGAGAGAAATAAATTCGTAGCCTGTATTTGAATTGTGAAAGTGAATTGTAAAAAGCTAGTGTCCACGTACATGTTCCATGCATTTATATACATTCTATGCTACTTTCAATTTGGCCCCCTCTAGAATGGAACAATATCCAAGTATAACCCTTTGACTTTAGTAAAGTCATTTATTCATTTATTATTATTATTGACAAACTCCACCTTGACTTTAGCTAAGTCAAATGTGAATTCCAATTTCCGACGTTCAACATGTCTAAGTAACTTCTGAACTTCACTTCAGGAATTGTCTTCGTTAACATATCTGTTGGATTATCCTTCGTACCGATTTTCACGACTCTGATTCGCGACTCAGATCTGATGAAATGGTAACGAACATCAATATGCTTGGTACGATCATGATAGACTTGATCCTTCGCCAGACTAATAGCACTCATGCTATCACAGTGTATCAACGTATTCTCCTGATCTACTCCCAGATCTCCAATTAGACCTTTCAGTCATATTGCCTCCTTGGCTGCTTCAGTTAGCCCCATATACTCTGCTTCAGTAGTGGATAAAGCTACTGACGGTTGAAGTGTTGCCTTCCAGCTTATCACCGCATTTCCGAGTGTAAACACATAACCCGTAAGCGATCTCCGTCTGTCCAAATCTGCAGCATAATCTGAGTCTGAGTACCCGATTACTTCAACATTTCGATCACCTCTGTAAATGAGACCATCATCCATTGTACCTCTGAGATAACGAAATACTCGTTTAACTGCCACCCAATGATCTTTCTTCGGATTACACATAAAGCGAGACACCACACTCATAGAGTATGTTAAATCTGGTCTCGTACAGACCATCAGATACATCAAACTTCCCACAACCTGAGAGTAGGGAACGTTTGACATCTTCTCATCATCACCCTCAACTCTATTAGACACCACCATTGAAGGACGAAAACTTGATGACGACGGATTGTTCACTGGCTTCGCATCGTACATCCCAAATCTACGCAGTATCTTCTCAATGTAGACTTGTTGCGACAAGCAACCATTTGTTCTTTCGGTCTCGTAAGATTTCAATCCCCAGAATCCTCCTAGCAGGACCTAGATCCTTCATCTCAAACTCGGTACTGAGAAGCTTCTTCACGCGTTGAACTTCTCTTATATCTTTCGCAGCGATCAGCATATCATCTACATACACCAACAAGTAAAGCATGCTTCCATCTTTCAACATCTGGTGATATACACAGCAGTCATAGGGACTTCGAACAAATCCATGACCCACCATAAAGCTATCAAACCGCTTGTACCACTGTCTTGGGGACTGTTTCAGGCCATACAACGATCTCTTTAACAAACATACCAAATTTTCTTTTCCTGGCTACACATAACCTTCCGGTTGTGACATATAGATCTTTTCATCCAAATCACCATGCAGAAACGCCGTCTTCACATCTAGTTGTTCTAGCTCCAAGTCACCATGTGCGACTAGCGATAACAACACCCTGATTGACGTATGACGAACCACCGGGAAGAAAATTTCATTGTAGTCGAGACCTTCCGTCTGACTATAACCCTTGGCTACCAGTCTGGCCTTGAATCTTACTTCTTCTGACTATTCGACACTGACTTTCTTCTTGAAAATCCGTTTGCAGCCAACAACCCTTCTACCTTTCGGTAATTGAACAAGAACCCATGTCTTATTCTTGTGCAGAGACTCAATCTCTTCTGACATTGCACCAGACCACCGATCTGCATCTTTGGACACAATTGCTTCCCGATAGGAGCTAGGCTCGTTTGAGCTGTCCATATCTTCTGCAACTTGTAAAGCATAAGCGGCCATGTCTTCAAAACCATACCGAGTCGGTGGTTTTATCTGTCTTCTCGATCTCTCTTGAGCTAGTGAGCTACCAGCTCCACCTTCACGAGATAACCCCGAACTCGAACCCTGAACAAACGACGTCCCCAAGCCTGAATATGTCAACGGTTCACTCCCGTATTCCACATCTTCTTCTCTGGACTCGTACTTAACGTTCACTTGGTTTTCTTCTTCATTCACAAACTCTACCCTGTTGTCACTGGAACCACGATCAGACACATCGAGCTCCTCCACCTTCTTGGTGACACTCTCCTTGGTAGAATACATCTTCTTCTCATCGAACGTAACATCACGGCTCAGTACAATTCTCTTCTCATCTGGAGACCAAACTCTGTAACCCTTAACACCATCTACATACCCTATGAAAACACCTTTCTTGGCCCTCGGTTCCAATTTACCATCATTTACATGGTAACGCCGGACACCCAAACACCCTGAGCTTCGAATAGTCCGCTGGTTTACGCGTCCAAATTTCAAACGGTGTTTTACAATCAATGGCAGTAGCAGGCAAACGGTTGATGAGATAACACGTCGTATTTACTGCTTCGGCCCAATAACTACACGACAAACCCGCATTCAGCAACAGACACCTTGCTCGTTCCAGCAGTGTTCTGTTCATTCTTTCGGCTACCCCGTTTTGCTGAGGCGTATATCGAACCATCTTGTGTCTTGCAATGCCGTTCAGCTCACAGAAATCATCAAACTCTCTTGAACAGAACTCCAACCCATTGTCTGTCCTGATCTTCTTGACTTTACGTTCCAACTGATTATCCACCAATGTATTCCAGCTCCTGAATTTTCCGAATGACTCACCCTTGTGCTTCATTATGAACACCCACGTCATTCGCGAAAAATCATCTATGATTGAAAGAAAATACCGACCACCACCGAGTGACGGCACTCTGGATGGACTCCTACAGTCCATGTGAATGTAATCCAACGAAGCTTTACTCTGATGAACTACCGTTGAAAAACTAACTTTCGTCTGTTTGCCAAGCACACAATTCTCACAAAAATCCAACTTCGTCACCTTATGTCCTCCAAGAAGTTCTCATGAGCTCAACATCTCCAAGCCTTTTTGCCCTACATGGCCAAGCCTCATGTGCCACATCTTCGTCAACTTCGGATCTTCACTTTGCGTTTGCAAAACGGCAGCGATTCCATTCCTCAGTATCGTTTCACCCTTCAACACGTACAGTGTAGCTTCTCGAACTCCTTTTATGACAACCAATGCTCCCTTGGATACCTTGAGTACTCCACCTTGACATGAGTACTTGTAACCTTTAGCATCGAGAGTACTAAGAGAAATCAAACTCTTTGACATTTCTGGAATGTGTCTAACCTCAGTCCACTCCCGAATAACTCCATCATGCATGTGAATCTTGATCGACCCAATGCCAACCACCTTGCATGCAACATCGTTACCCATTAGAACATTTCCAGAACTCCGCTCTTCATAAGTCGAGAACCACTCCTTGTACGGACACATGTGAAACGAGCACCCCGAATCCAGAATCCATTCCTGTGAAGTTTCCACATGACAAGATGACACCATAAGCACAAAATCTGACTCCGACTTTGTATCCTCCTTTGCCACGTTTGCATTAGAACTACTTGCTTGATTCTTCAGACAATCTCTTCTTCAATGGCCCTTTTGACCACAAGTGTGACAAGTATCTTTATTACCGGGTTTCCTTGTCCGTGATTTTGATCTTCCTCTCCTCTGCTTTCCTTTCTCTTTGCTTGATCGATCATTGTATCTATCACTTCTAACCACATTTAAACCCACCGATTGAGACTCCAGACTGTTCCCTGAGGCTTTATGACGGAGTTCACGCGAGTGAAGACCCGATCTCACTTCTTCAAGTGTGATTGTATCCCTTCCGACGACCGACGAATTCACAAAATTCTCATAAGATGGCGGTAACGACACGAGTAAAATCAAAGCCGCATCTTCGTCTTTGATTTTTACCTCCAGATTTTTAAGATCCATCAAGATCGAATTTAATTCATCTAAATGATCTTTAAGCGCCGAACCCTCCTTCATCTTCAATGAAAATAATCGCTGTTTTAAAAGCAACTTATTCGTCAACGATTTCGTCATATACAGATATTCCAATTTCACCCATAAGCCCTCAGCTGTCTCTTCATCTGCGACTTCATATAGTACTTCATCGGAAAGTGACAACAAAAGCGTGGAATGCGCTTTTTCGTCCTGCAATATGAACTCGGCTTCGTCCATGTTTTCGGGTCGTCTACCCGTTAACGGAGTCCAGATACTTTCCCTTTTCAGAAGTGCCCTCATCTTAAGTCGCCATAGACTGAAATTATTTTTGCCCGTAAACTTCTCAACCGCTATCATAGGGGGTGCCATTGTTCGTACAATCAAATTCGTAGAAAACAAGTTCGATAACTGCCTAAGTTCGAGACCCACTCAAGTTCGAGAGTCACTTAGGTTCGAACCCCTTATCTTCGAAGCACACTAAAATTCGAAATCACTATTTAAATGCCAACAAGTTCAAAATTTGAAAAAAAATATCAAACTTCGATTTTTGAAAAGGGATAATTGCGCAAAAAAAACCCCAAACTTGTCCACTTTTTGTGATTAAAACCCCAAACCATTTTTCGTTGCATAGAAAACCCCAAACTAACTAAAAATCAGTAAATCAAGGTTTTATCAATGACTAACCGGTTGAAACCAGTTATTAATCCTACGTGGACTGGTAATAACCTACGTAGAATAAATTTTAATTATTGAAACCGATTTTCAAATATTGCACATCATTTTTAACGCTCGTAGATGAGGTAATCCCGTTTAAAAATTACAATTAAAAATTATCTACGAGCGTTAAAAATGATGTGTAATGCTTGGCAACCGGTGTCAACAATTAAAATTTATCACATGTAGGTTATTTAGCGGTCCCTGTAGGATTAATAAACGGTTTCAACCGGTTAGTCATTGATAAAACCTTGATTTACTGATTTTTAGTTAGTTTGGGGTTTTCTATGCAACGAAAAATGGTTTGAGGTTTTAATCACAAAAAGCGGACAAGTTTGGGGTTTTTTGCGCAATTATCCCTTTTGAAAATGTCAAGTTCGAATGAGATGTCAAATTTGAATTGCATTTAATTCAAGGTGTTAAGTTCGTATATTTTTGACCAAGTTCGAATTGCATGGTCAAGTTCGAATTTTTCCTCAAGTTTGAAGACCACTTCTTCGAGAATGGCTAAATTCGAATCACAAGTTCGTGATTTTCCCAATCTTCCAAGTTCGAATCAACTTTCTTCTCCGGTTGAACTCGTTTTTCCGGCGAGATAAAATTGCAGAAAATCAAGACCACCCAAAATCGATTTTTAACTCCTTCGATTTGTGTCGTTGATTATCGTCTCCAACCGTAAAACCAAAACCAAGAACCGTGTAACCGAGAAGAACGAAAAACAAACGAAGAAAACGATTCTTCAAGAACCGGCGATCACTACTCCTTCCTTCGAATCTTTAATTCCCGATCGTGCCTTCGAACTTCGAACGTCAACAATGGCGGACTTCTACACCTCTTTCGTTAACTAAAGAAAACACAACCTTTTTCTTACGAATTCCGAAGAGCTTCGGAACGAACCCAACAATGGCGGAACACACCTCCTACGTAAACCTCCATGAAATGCAAACGTGGCTCTGATACCACTTTGTTGTGGTTAAACAATAATAATAAAGAACATGAATCTTTATTGAGAAATCAATGAATCAATACATGAAAATGGAGAGAACAAAATCGGAGAAGAAAGTCGAGAGAGAGAGAGAGAGAGAAATAAATTCGTAGCCTGTATTTGAATTGTGAAAGTGAATTGTAAAAAGCTAGTGTCCACGTACATGTTCCATGCATTTATATACCTTCTATGCTACTTTCAATTTGGCCCCCTCTAGAATGGAACAATATCCAAGTATAACCCTTTGACTTTAGTAAAGTCATTTATTCATTTATTATTATTATTGACAAGTACTAAGGATGTGTGATCGCTTAATTGGGAAGTCTCCATTTAGTCGCAAAAAACGAATAGTTGTGAGGTGGAATGAGGATGATGTCCTCATTACTCCGCAAGGGAGACGATGGTTTAAAGACTATTGTCCCATGTTAGCTAAAGACTAGCAAGATGTTGGATTCATAAGTAAACACATTTACGGTATACAAGACAACATGTTTTCGGCTCATAGCACTATATATGTCATAGAACTTCACGGTTAAACATATTTGGGTGGAAGTACGTAGTAACAAAAGTATAGTCGCGTGAGAAGGAAGGAGACATGTTCACATAACCCAAAGTGGATAATATTGTGTATTGAAATACAGAATGTTATAAAAATACATGCATATATAATATCAATGAAAAATAAGTATTTGTTATTGTTATTTTATTTCAATATATTTATTATTATTATTTTTAAATATTCTTTAATTTGAATTTGGAGTTTATTGTAACTTTTTATTTAATGTTCTCGGTTAAATTGCAAAAGTGTCTTTGTGGTTTGCATAAAATTTTTAATTGAGTCCTCGTGGTTTCAGTTTTGCATAACGGTCTTTATTTGCATTGTTACTTGTAGAAATGATCTCTCTGTCTCATTTTTTTTTTTTCCTAAATGACAATTATACTATTTTCAATAATAATAATTTTGGTCATTTCTTTTCATGAATTTTATTTTTGATTTTAAATTTTAGATCTTTATTTAATTAATGATGACTTAATCAATTTATTATTATTATTATTTAAGATGTATTTATTTTTTATTAAAGTCATTTTTTTTAAATTTAATTAGTTTATTTTACGTTTCTAATTAGTATTTAATTTATTCATTAAAATTTTATTTATACTTAGATTTTATTATTATAATATTTATATGTTTTTTTTTATTTTGTATGTATTCATTTATTTATTTCATTACGCTAATATATTTTGATTTCATTATATCTTTTTAAGGAAAATATATAAACTTAGGATTTAATTCGTTTAGATTTAGATATTTTTAAAATTATTATTTCGGTTTAAATTTAATATTTTGTTTGTTTTGATTAAATATTTTGTTACATTAAAAAATTTAAGTCAAAACAAATAAAAATATTAGGTTTATATAGTTTTCTTGTAAATTATAATTGAACCAAAACATATTAATATAACAAAATAGTTATGTCATAACGAATAAAATGTTATGTTTATATATTTTACTTGAGAATTATAATCAACTTAAAACGTATTAACCTAACAAAAAATTTAAATTCAAAATAAAGTAAATGATAAGTTTATATTTTCTTTCTTAAAAATTATGATTAATACGAATCGCATTAATGTAACACTATAATCATATTAAAAAATAATAAATGAAACGTAAGATAGATAAAAGTTTATTTAAATTGTAAAATATTAGGTAATAAAATATTTAAATTTTTTGTTACGTTAATTCATTTTAAGTTGTTTACATCTTTCAAGTAAATATATATATACATAACATTTCATTTGTTATGACATAAATATTTTATTATATTTAGGGGTGTAAATGAATCGAGTTACTCGTGAGCTATTTGAGCTCGACTCATTAAAAGCTCGAAAAAAGCTCGAGTTAAACGAGCCCGAGCCTAGCTCGAGCCTAAATTCGAGTCCATTTAATAAACGAGCTCGAGCCCGAGCCTCACATATCGAGCTCGCGAGCCTAAACGAGCCTATATACAAATATATTTTTAAATTAATAAATATATAATATATAGATAAAATAAATAAATGGGTCGAGCTCGAGCCTGAAATATTATTCACGAGCCAAGCTCGAGTTTTACATACAAAGCTCGAAACAAGCGGACCTCAAGCTCGAGCCTAATGCTTTTAAACGAGCCGAGCTCGAGCTTAAACAGGCTCGGGCTCAGCTCGGCTCGTTTACACCCATATTTATATTAATATGTTTTGGTTTAATTATAATTTACAAGAAAACTATATAAACCTAGCATTTTTATTTGTTTTGACTTAAATGTTTTGATGTAAAAAATATTTAATTAAAAAAGTAGAATATTAAATTTAAACCGAAATAATAATATAAAAAATATCTAAAGCCAAACGAATTAAATCCTAAATTCATATATTTTTTCTTAAAAGGTATAACAAAATCAAAATATATTAACGTAATAAAATATATAGATGAAAACATACAAAATACAAAAACATATAAATATTATAATAATGAAATCTAATATAAATAAATTTTTAATGAATAAATTAAATACATAATAGAAACGTAAAATAAATTAATTAAATAGATAAAAATATAACTTAAATAAATACATCTTAAATACTAATAATAATTTAGTAAATCATCATTTATTAAATTAAAATTAAAATAATCTAAAAACAAAAACAAAATTCATGAAAAAAGCAACCAAATTATTATTAAGGAAAAAGGGTATAATTGTCATTTAGAAAAATAAATAAGACAGATGGATTGTTTCAGCTGCAAGTAACAATCCAGATAAGAATCGTTTATGCAAAATTGAAACCACAGGGACTGAATCCAAAATTTTTATGCAAATCACTGGGTCTATTTTTGTAATTTACTCAAAAATTATATATATATATATATATATATATATATATATATATATATATATATATATATATATATATATATATAACAATTACCAACCTGCATTCTTTTTATCCTAAGCAAGCTGCCAGGCATGTAAGCAGCTGCCTTATTTTATTACTTTTTATATATTATATAAGATTTTTGTTTTCCTGTGATAACTTTTGATATATTGTATTTTATTAAAATTTGAATATATTATTACGATTGTATTATTTTATCTAAATTCTTGATATAAATTTTATCGTCATCGGAACCATTTTCATTAAGCAGGCATGCATGCAGCTGCCTAAATATATGATTTTATATATAATATATAATTGTTTTGTTGTTCTATTAAAACGTTTGTTATATTTTCTAAAAATTCAAATACATCATTATGATCACTTTCCTTTAAACTACATTTTAACGTAAAATTGTATTTCGTCTCAAGCTATTTTAAAATGAAATTTTTTATTATTATTTAGTTGATTAATCGATCGTACTCTTTCGTTCACCGAATGGTAAAGGTTGGCAGGTAAACGACTAATTTTTTTTACTTTATATGTGATATATAACATTTTTGTTTTCCTGTTGATAACCTTTGATATATTATATATTATTAAAATTTGAATATATTATTATGATCGCATTATTTTAATCTATCGTCAAAACTATTTTTATTAGGCAGGTAGGTATACAACTAACTAATTTATTTATTTCATACATAATATATAATTGTTTTATTTTTGTGTTATAACATTTGATATATTATATTATACGAAATGACGAATATATCATTATGATCGTCTTCTTAGTTTCTACATTCCAACATAAAATTGTTTTTCGTCTCAACTATTTTTTGAATGAAAATTTTGTTATTATTTAGTTTGTTGATCAATCACATTCTTTACATTTATAAACTTAAATTGAAAGCATATCCTCAATTGAGATTCACGATCGGTGCTAATGTTATTTATTATTTTAAATCAATATATTTATAAAAATACAATTTATGATCTTGCTGCAACGCGCGGGTTATCCACCCTAGTTAATAACAAATATGACATATAATAATATGCGTAATCAGATAGTATATCAACATTGTTAATTTTAAGAGTAATTTACAAAAATGGTCCTTGTGGTTTGTTTAAAATTATGGAAACGGTTATTCAATTTTCAAAGTTGCATTGACAGTCTCCCAAACCATTATTTGTTTTCATAAATGGTCCTTATGTTATTATTCTTTTAAAAATGATCAATATACCCTTTTCTTTTTAGTCCCTTAATATTATAGTCATTCACTTTTAGTCCTTCTACTACTAACATTTTGTATATTATGTTTAATTTTTTTTATTTAAGACTTTATTATTTTATTATTTCATTTTTAATTTTAATTATTACATAATTCATTATGATTTATCAAATATACTCTCTTTATAATTATATACAATTTTATTAATACTACTAAGATTACTAAAAATTATCATGTCGTTATTAATTAACTAGTGTTGTCATAGATTTAATTTATTTCTTAAATTTATAATATTTTGTCATATATGTAGAATACTATATTTTACATTTATAATACATATTTGTCGTTTATCTTTATTCCAAATATGAAATAACATGAAAACCATGAACTCAATCTTTTGATTTTTTACTCGGTCAATATAAAAAATAAAACCTGTCTTTTCAGAAAATAGAAAAAATATACTTTAATAAACAATATATCCATTTCATTTTATTAAAATATAGTAAAATAAATAATCGTACAAATTGCCTATTCTAATTTATCGTTTTTTATTCATGGAATAACTTTTATTGTACCAACATTTCCTAAAACTAAAATGTTAATTTCACGTATATAATTCGATTGAATTTCGATCAGGACATGTATGTTTATATATTAAATTCGTAGATTTTAATAGATTTTAGGTATTTGATGTGATGATGTCAATCAAGATAGAGTTTTCGAGTTTAAGTTGGTTGATAATGTTGTAATTAAAATTTTGATTTAGTTTTCATCATATATATATATATATATATATATATATATATATATATATCTGTGTGTGCGTGTGTGCGTGTGTGTGTAGACATACATACATACAAATATAGAGAGAGTATATAATTAAAATCATGAAATAATAAATTTTAGTTTTAACTATATTTGATCAAACCATAATCAATTAATCAACTAATTCCAATTAAACAAAAAAAATAGTAAAATGATAAAGTCTAAAATAAAATAATGAAACATAAAATTCAAAAAGTTAGTTAAAGGACCAAGAGTGAATAATTATAATATCAAGGGATTAAAAGTGAAAGAGTATTTTGGTCATTTTAAAAAACTATGAATAGTAGGGACCATTTATGAAAACACACAATGGTTTGAGCGACTGTCAATACAACTCTGAAAGTCAATGAATCGTTTCCATTATTTTAAAAAAATCACAGTGACCATTTCGTAATTTACTCTAATTTTAATTACAAAGACATATATAATAGAGTAAATTACATAAATGGTCCATGTGGTTTGCCCAAAATCACGGAGCTGGTCCCTCAATTTTCAAAATTGCATAAACGTTCCCTCAAAACACTGTTTGCTTGCAAAAATGGTCCCTCATCCGTTAACATTTTTTCAAAATGACAAATTTGTCCTTTAAGTTATGGTCCCTCAACTAATTAATTACTTTCAGTTTTGGTCCTTCTAACAAATTTTTATTTTTGGATTTAAATTTAAGTAGTAATTTTAATAAATTAGACTAAATTACACAAATGGTCCATGTGGTTTATATAAAATTACTGTTATGGTCCCTGAAAGAATTTAATTACACCACAAATCCTTACAATCAAAATTTTGTAACATATTGGTCCCTGAAACTAACGACAGTTAACTTGAGCCGTTAAGTTCAGGGGCATTTTTTGTCAAATAATCTTTCACGGACCATTTGTATAATTTTCAATACTTTATTATTATTTTTTTATTGTTTCTTTTTCTTTATATTATAATTTATTCCATATATATTTTTTGGATTCTTCTTTTATCATTTAATTATTCAAATGCAATATTTTAATTTATTATTTGTTTTGTTTTAATTACTATAATTTTTATTATTAGTTGTGTATTTATTGTTATTATAGTGTTAACTTTTTTTTATATATTACTATATATAGGTATTTATTTAAAATTATCATATGATAGATCTTGTTCGTTATATTTTTTCTATTGGTTATTGAAAATCCTAATACTTTTCCATTTTCTTACATTTTGGATAATTAAAATCCAATGTAGTTGTAGTTTATTCTGTTCGGAAATTTTAAAATTGAAATATATTTTTTTCTCCATTCAAAAAATTCAAAATGAAGACGTGTTAAAGTTTTTTCGTCAAAAAATTATAATCATAATCGTTCAATGTTCCATCTTGAAAATATTTAAAATGGGTATATTTTTTGATAGAAAAAATTAAAATGGAAATGTTTCGTTGATTTTTATTGTCATTTAAATAAAACCATAATGTTTCTTTTATTAGAAAAAATGAAAAATTAGAATGTCTCATCGTCTTATGTGCAAAAAACTAAAATAGAAACGATTAATTTTTCTATTTAATTAAAATCGAAATGGTTAAAAATAATTTAAACGATGAACTATTTAGATTTTATTTTTTTCGAACAAAAACACAATGACCCAATCTGATTTTAATTTTTCAAACAAAAAATGACAAATCATGTCTATTTCTGATATTTTGAACAAATAAATAGCGAAACATTTTTTAGTTTTAGTATTTCCGAAAAAGAAACGATGAACCATTCTGATTATAATTTTTCGAATGAAAAAACTTCAACATGTTTTTATTTTGAATTTCTTTAACAGAGGAATAAAAATCATTTCGATATTAATTTTTCCAAGTAAAGAAAACTACAACTAATTAAGATTTTTAATCTCCTAAATGAAAAAAAGAAAACAGAAAATGATTCACTTTTTCAATAACCATTTAAAAAAAGTTAGTAACCAATTTCGATCATAAATAGATAATTACAGTAATATAAAAAAAGTTAACATTAATAATGGAAATAAACATGCAAATAATAATTATAATTTAGTAATTAAAAAATAAGATGTGTGATTTAGATAATTAAATGATAAAAAAGGAAATTCAAAAATTATATGAAAGAAGATATAACATAAAGAAAAAGCAAAAAATTAAAGAATAATTAATAAGAGAGTATTGTAATTACATATATGGTCCCTGAAAGATTCCATGACAAAAATGCTCCTGAACTTAACGGCCCAAGTTAACCGCCGTTAGTTTCAGGGACCAATATGTTACAACATTTTGATTGTAGGGACTTGTGGTGTAACAAAAATTTTTCATGGACCAAAACCGTAATTCTATATAAACCACAGGGACCATTTGTTTAATTTAGATTTAGTTAACTAATATAAATTTATAAATACAAAATGTTGTAATTTAATTATTATTTGTATATTTATTGAATTTTTTTTCTTTATGTATTCATGTTTTAATATTAACATTATTTGTTCTTTTACGAAATTAACGTATTTAATTTGCTTTAAGAATACTAAAATTTGTTATTAATTTGATTTTTTTGTTTTCATTATAAAATTTTCTTATACCTTTTCACCTATTTATTAACTAACTAGTTTATTACCCGCGTATTACACCGATATTATTAATATATATAATATAATAAGTAAAAGGTAAAGATATAAATATTATTTTTAAACAAAAATAAATAATAATGATATTATTATTTATTATAACCTATTAATTTTGTATAACTCTACACACACATGAATAGTAATTATATTTTTAACTATTTTAAACTTTTATTATATTATAGTTAATAAGTTATTATAGTATAATATTTTGTTGGTTTTGATTTGATTTGAATTTAAAGGTAGGTTATATTAGATATGGATAGATATAGTTTAAAATTATTTATTTTATTAAAACTATAAATGTCACGTGTTGATTCATGGGGATGACATGTAACTTCATAAGAATTGAGTAGTCATTTAAATTAATATATAAGAACATTATTAATTATTATGAGTAATTATTAAAACCAGTTAGTTATATAAAAAAACTCACATATAAATATATAGATTTAGATTCAAGTTAGATATAGATTTTAATATATATATATATATATATATATATATATATATATATATATATATATATATATATATATATATGTGTGTGTGTGTGTGTGTGTGTGTGTGTATTATTTCTAATAAACTTTAACAAACTTGTAATGTTTTAACCATTTCTAAAATTTTTATTAATGTAACATATCGTTTTTTATAGTATTTGAAGAGTATAAATTGCTAGTTCAATTATAAATATGGATCATTCTTTTAATTTTTTATTTCACAAACAATAAATTGTAGGAAACTTTTTAAATTATTTTGAAAAAGTTATTGATACTTTTAGATAAGATTTTTTTAAAAAACAAACACTGTTTTATGACACTATTCTAATAATAAAAAATAAAAAATTATTTTAATATTAAAAACAAAAATATTATTTAATGACATTAGAAATAATTAATATATATTTAAATTAATAGGTTATAATAATAATAATATTATTATTATTAACAACGATCAAACTCTCTCTCTGCCTAGTATGTAGTTTAAATGTATTAGTGTTGGTGTGTGTATTTGTATTTATTTTGAGTATTAGTGTGTGTATCTGTGTGTATTGTATTTATTAGTGTGTGTATTAACTAGTGTGTTGTGTGTATTTTGTAATAATGTATATGGTTTATATTTAATGTGTATTTTGTATAAAATTAGTGTATATATTTAAAAAGTGTGTAAATATTGCTTTAGGTAAAAAAATGTATGGTTTTGTTAAAATTATTTGTAGGTTTATTTAAATAATTTTTGGATAAAAGCTTTAGATTTAAAAGTAGGTTTTTTTAAAGTATTTGTTAAAATATTTATAGAGTTATTGTGTTCTTTAAGTATTTATAATATATTTATAGATTTATTGTGTTCTTTAAGTATTTATAATATATTTATAGATTTATTGTGTTTTTTAAGTATTCGTAGATTGGTTAATTGTTTAATTATAAACTATTTATAGGTTTTATTGTTATGTATATAATTTATTATATAAAAAGTGTGCAATGTATGTCTTGACGTGTATTGTGTATGTATTAATGTATAACTATTGTATTAGTCATAGTGTGTGTGTCTATGTATGTTAAAGTGTATGTATTATTATGTGTAAATAATCTTTTAGTGTTAAAATCATGAATTTTCTTAAATTTATTTGTAAACTTTGTTTAGTGAATTTCTATTGTTTTTCTTATTCAACGTAATACTACGATAAATGTAATTGATTAAAATTATTTGTTATTATTTTATTAACTTTTTCCTAAATGGGATCTCCTGAATTTTTTATATTCAAAACAAGTAAATTGATAACATCCTTAATGAAATAAACTTCTATTTTTAATATCTGAATGCAAAATAAATATTCTTAATAACTTATAAAAAATAGAAAAAAATTATAAAGGATAATTAATGAATACTGATTAAAAAATACAGTTAGAACCATTAAAAAAAATATAAATCTGCTTATGTTTTACACTAAATTAAAAAAATTTAATTAATGACTTTTGGAGTATTAGCGGCAACATGTGTCGCCACTAAAGCCCTACTTTTTTTTTGTTGTGTCTTGTTTTCAATTACCATTAAATATAACATTTCAATTACCATTAAATATAACATTTTATCGATCATTTATATGTCTTACGTACACACATACCTTGTTGGATTTATAAGCATGTGCAGTTTCAAGTCTATATTCGTGCATCACCCAGTTCGTTTTTTCACCTCTAGGGGCTCGGCCCTTATAAAAAACTAGGGTTTTCTTCATCCCGACGATGACACCACCACGAAATATATCTTTGTCCTTTCCGGTTGTCTTCCAATAACCGGCAACAGTTGCACGATTTGTTCGTAGTCCTGTTGGATATTTTCGATCTCTCAAGCTGAAGAAATACCATTCATTTTCTCCCATGGAAGCTTTGGCTGCAAATTAACATACAACTTATGAGATTCATTCTTTTTATATAGTGTTCTTATATATAATCAAACATTATATAATATTCAAAGACAATATACATACATATATATATATATATATATATATATATATATATATATATTGAGGTTCTATGGGGTACCATATGCATCGGGAATCAAATGGGAACCAAAAATGCATTGCTTGTTTACAAAGGGTGCATTAAGGGCATTTTGAGAATGCTTAATAATATATTGTTAAATTATAAGATTTAATTTAATATTTATCATTTATTTAGGAAACTAAATAAAATGATCAACCACCTTTCCATAAATTCATCCCCTTTTCTCTCTCTTTCTCTTTCTCTTTCATGGCTAGTCTCTCTTCATCTCTCTTTCTCTCAACCAGTTTTCACAAGACAACCACTACTACTACCGCCAGACCCAGCACCACCATCGCTGTCCACCGTCGGTATGCAATTCTGCACCATACCTGTGCATCGATGTTGACGAGAATTTGCTTGCGTCTGTTGATCATGGTTTTTGAGTATCAGTTTTTTCACAAACAGTTCATTCTACGATTTTATATCATGCTTATGGCTAGTTAAAGAATTCAAAGATTCTTTATTAATGTTGGTGGTTATTGCTTCTAAGAAATACTTGGAGCATATGGTATTGGTTGTTTCAAACATGATGCACAACAGCACTGCATCACGACGATGATGAACACATTGAAGACGTTGATGAACACGTTTAAATTTCAGAGATGCATCACGAAATTAACACGTTTAAATGTCTAAATGCATCACGATTTTGGTGATGCATAATGATGGAACAAAGACGAGAATGAATATGGTCGAAATGCATCGTGTTTGAAATTGAATTGGATGAAGATGCATCGTGTTTGAACACGAATCCAATAAATTGGATGAAGATGCATCATGTTTGTTTAGATTCGGATTGTATATTCTCTGAATTCAAGCATCTTCCGATTTTGCCCTTCCGCGCGCGAGAATTATGCACCCGTGCACCCATTTTCAAGTTAATTACTCATTTGCCACTACAATCTGAACCATTAAAATTCAAGATCTAACGGTGCATACAGGTTCGCAAAGTGCACAATGCATACAGGTTCCCCATAAAACTTGACCCTATATATATATAGACACACACGTGCCATATTTTATTGCTTGTAATTTGATGACAGTTTTTAAAGGTGAGAATACATTTCAACATTATTTGTGGATACCAGTGGTAGGAAATTTATCATATATATATATATATATATATATATATATATATATATATATATATATATATATATATATATATA
>JAANYP010002153.1:0-15000 GCA_020465985.1 Centrapalus pauciflorus | reverse complement strand
ATCATTTACATGTTCATTAGTATAAAATGTTTTATTTCATGCAAAATAACAAGATGCACAAGTTCAAATGTGCAATATGCATGAACATGTGTATATTACGCATTTTTGCATTAAATTAAATATTTTGTCTTAATGAACTTGTAAATGATATGAATTAGTTAATCATAATGTAACTTTGAACATATGTATATTATAATTTTACATGAAATTTAACATTTTATCATAATGAACATGTACATTTGATATAGTTTTCCAGTACTTTAGTCTAATATAGTTCATTGGATCTCGACCCTATATACATATATATATATATATATATATATATATATATATATATATATATATATATATATATATGTGTGTGTGTGTGTGTGTGTCTATATATATATATATATATATATATATATATATATATATATATATATATATATATATATGATCAATGGAGTACTATGTTAAACTGGGGTAACGGGAAACCATTTATAGCCAATCATTTATTATTAAAGTCATTAAAAAATATTTTTTTTTTGCTTAAAATTCTTTTCTGCATTAATTAGGGGGTGTTTGATAGCCACTTATCAGGCTCTTATCAGAGGTAACCTCTTATTCGGTAAGAGGAAATACTGATAAGTGCGTTTGATATGCAGAAGACATAAGAGTCAAAATTCTCTTATCATGTCTTATCAGGATAAGACTTTGATATGCTACTTATCACCACTTATCACACAAAAAAAAATACACGTCTCTCCCACCCCACCCCACTCTTACCTTTACCCCATACCTTACCTCACCCACCCTACCCCTACCCCACCGTATCCTAAACCCCCTACCCTACCCCACCCCACCCTCAACATACCCTACACTCAACCACCTAATCTCACCTTACCCTAACTACCCTTAACTTACTTATACCACCCCATCCCCATCTCCACCCTTAACCCTACCTACCCCACTCACATACTTACCCTATCCCACTCTACCCCACCCCTACACTAACCCATCAAACCTACCCACCCCACCTCACCCCTCCTTATCCCACCCCACCCTACCCCTATCTCTTCCCACCCCTACCCCTCAAACCTACCCACCTCACCCCTACCATACCCCTCAAATCTACACATCCCCACCCACCATACCCCTCAACCTACCCACCCTACCCCTACACCATTACGCTACCCTATTTACCCCATCCCACCCTCAACCTACCCCACCCCTACCCTACCTCTTACCATATTTATTATAACGAGAAATATTCCAACACTTTTTGATAAAAATTATTATTTTTCAATAACATATCTATATAACTTATAAACTTAAGTTATTTGGAAGTTAATAAACGTAACCTTATAAACTTTAATTGTTATTTGATTCTTGAAAGCATGTTGGTTATATGTTTATTGAATGCATTTATGTTACATGATTATAACTTATAAACTTGAATTGGTTTCTTACTTAAATCTTGTTAATGTTATTTGAATGATATTAAATGTTTATATAGATCACTTTGATTCAATAATATTATTCTTACTTGATATTTGACTTTAATCAATGATATCTGTTTGGTTTTGGGAATTAATATGTAAAATTAATAAAAATAAAAGAATCAGATAATTTATAAAACAAACAGACTTATTGGATTCTCTTATCAGATCTTAGTATCTTATCAGGACCACCTCTCATCAATCAGAACTGGAATCAGACATCAGACAATTAATCTCTTATGCAATCAAACAGCACCTTAGTGTTGTGTGTAAAATTGGTATTGAAAATTCTAAACTAGAATCAAAGATTCTGTGTATCCCATGAAAATCTTCATTTCAGTTAGTATCATTCCTTACAGCCATACTGAATATGTGCAACTATTACACACCATAATCTTGGTTTATCATCAAAATGAAACCCATCGACTACACACACACACACACACACACCATAAACCACAATTGAACATGTTAATACCGTCAATATTGATTTATCACCAAAAGGGTTAACAACGACTAAAAACACAATAAACCTCGATTGCACATGTTCAAAATATGTGTATATGAAATTTAACCTTCACGAACTGTTTGATGAAAAGAATAAATATTTTTATTTGACACCTTCGTTTGAACATGTTCACTGAAACCCATTGTCGAATCCGATTGAACATGTTCACTAAAACCCATTTTGAAATTTAATAAAGATATTGTTATGGAAGTAAATCCCTATAATTAAGGGATTTATTAATTCATTAGTTGTCATCTATTAATTAAGATAAAACTACTTGACTATATTATCTTTTTGTACTTATAACCAAACATGAGTGAACTTCGGTTTCCCGGTCTAACATGGTACCTCATTGATCCTCATCCTCTATATATATATATATATATATATATATATATATATATATATATATATATATATATATATATATATATATATATATATATATATATATATATATATAAAATCAAACTACATTAATGTTTTATTGGTATTATTAACTTCTTAGGGATGCACTAAATCATGAATAAAGAGCCGGATTATAATTCAAAATCCTTCAAAGTGATGCACTTTATCGTGTGGTCGGTCCGAGTCGGATCGACATGATGATCCAAATAGTAAATTATGCACAATCAAAGTCGTTCCATCATTTTTATACTTTTCCACAAAAAAAATTAGTAAGTTACATAGCTGAGAATCGAACCCAGAACCTCTATATAAAGCAATGTTTTAACTATTAAGCTACATGTGATTTTGTTGTTAATTCTATATATCAATATCGAACTTTATTCACTACTTTTCCTTACAATGCACTAGTAAGTTAATATATTAAATAATAACTTTGTCATTAAAGTAAGTAAATCAATAAATTAGATAATAAAAGGACTTGCATGTATCTCAATAGATAAAACCTTGTTGTATGGAACAAGGGTATTGGGTTTGATTCTCAACTAAATAATTAATAATTTATTTTTGTATCAAAGCATAAAAACTTTAGATTAATTTCGATTGAATGAATCGTTTTGGACTGCTGGACCGACTCGGCCTCGAACCGGCTGCATGATGCATGAAATGATCATAATGTACCTTCCTCCCCTCGTGATGCACAACCCCCCCCCCCCCCCCCCCGGGCGTGATGCAATATGTTTTTTTACAATGCATTGTGGTTCAACTCGAACCGACTACAGGATATATCAAATGATGATGATGCACAATCCAACTTTGCAAATGCAAGTGTACTTTTCCATGGGTTTCCATTGCACACACACACAAACACACACACACAATCTGGATTATGAGTGTACCCTAAATAATCGAGCTACCTCTTTGTCAATGACCATACACAAACTTTTTTTTTCCATAAATATGTGTAAACCAAAATTATAGAACTTTTTATAAAAAGAATCATACCTTTATACACTAGGATTCGAAAATAAATATTGTGAATGGTTGAAAAAAAGGTATTAATGATTATTCACAGAAATATACATGACAATTCATAAAAATTTGAAGGATGTAGAGTTAGTAAATGTATCTGAAATTCAGATATCACGTGTGTAATACTAATTTAACCATGATTGTAAAAAAATTTTTATAAAAAATGAGGCTTATTAAGGATGATACATTGGGTGCACTCAATGTTGAGTGATATTTTTTTTTAACTTAAAGTCTATATATGTGCTTGTGTAGAGAGTGATTCTAATTTTAAATTGAAAACGTTTGTCTTTGTAACATCCGTCATTTTAGGTACCCTTTTATATTATTAAAAATTTCCTTAAATAAATAGTATCTTACGAAGTGAATACCTTCTAGGACTATGAAATAACTAAATAAATAATAGGTGTGCATTAGAGAGTTGTACATTATAGATAACGTAGTAAAGAAAGAATACAAGCATGCTAGTAAATGAATTAGTGAGGATGTAAAAATGAAAAGGTATTAATTTTGTGGCTAAATTACATTAAAATGAAACTTTAGTGGCTCAAATAATAAGGAGAAAGAGTTTAGGGACTAAATTGCAATTTTTAGAAATTAAAATCAGATTTTTTTTATAGAAAGACCTTGATTGGTCTAGAGAATTCATATTCTTTTTTTATGTCTTCTTCCTCCCACGTTTCTGGAGATTAGTTTGGAGAGCAAAGGAGCCATTTCACCATAATCTGAAAGCTAGAAGAAACAAGGATTGATTTTGGTAAGAAACTTCATCATCACCTTCAACCTTGAGTAGTATTATCTTCTTCTTCTTGTTTTGGGTTTATCAATGGAAGCTTAAAGTTAGGGCAAACAAAAAGAAATGTATAAGTGTGATCATTAGGAATAGTTGGTAAGAGCTAAATGCAAATCTAACTTGAATATTGAAGTTTTATTGAAATGTGGATGATGAAACTTGATGAACTCAAATGGGTTATAAGTGATTTAAACCTAGAAATTTCATGTGATAGATTTATAGTTTGATGATGTTAAAATGTTGATATAATAACACTTTGTAGCATAAAAATTCAATAAATATTGTCATTTAACAAGCTTTGATCATCAAATTTGGTAAAATATGAAATTTGGGGGAGCTGGGAAAATTTGATGCTGAAAAAGGAGGAAACCAGGCTCTGTCTGAGAGCGACTCGACGAGTCGATTAAGCGACTCGACGAGTCAAATAGTTCTGTCCAAAAATTTCATATTTTGATTCAAGGGCTCTTGCTTTGGTTTTAGGTCACCAAAACTCTTCTAAATTAAGGGTTAAAGTACTGTAAAGTCAAATTGGGATTAGGAATCTTGTAAGGCTTCAAAATGATGTATGAGCTTTCTTGAAGGAACCGAAATGGGGTATATTTGCAACTCGAGTATGGAGACGTGTTGCTAGGGCCTAAAATCATCAAACACTAACTAAAACATGATAGATGATTATTTTAACCTATAGACCAAGTTGAGATGGATTCTAATTCATATCAAGGGACTTAGGTGCTTACTTAGAAGTCCATAAAAAGTATGTAAAAGTTAGTTTAGGAGGATGTTCTTACATTTACTCATCATTAACATGCTTGGTGATCGTATGTATGTTTAGGTATCTTATAGCTAACTTCGGCGATCTTGGAGCTTGTTGCGAGGCTTATACTAACTCTATGACCATATATTGTGTTGGCTTGTTATTGACGGGATCTTTTACGCATTGATTGTGAGTACTAGTATTAATTTTGTACCTCATACATGATGATAATTGCTTATCTCCCTTAATTATGTCACTTGTTTCATGTTTATGCTTCATGTTATTTAAACTATGATCGTTATGCTTATTCATTTACCTTGATTGATTCATATGGTTATTACTAACATGTACATGTGCTTATAATTGATTATGATATATTACATTACTGTGTGTGATGTACACTATAGCCATACTACCGATGATCTCGGAGTATGATGCCGTACTTCATTGTTGGCGGGAGTACGATGCCGGGTACTGCGGGCCCCGATGATTTTTGGTGCTACACACTCCCTGGAAGTACACATAGTGTGTAGTGTTGTCGTGACACTATCAAGAGTCTCCCTCTTGATATGTCTCATCTCCTTTGATATCTCTTATATAATATGTTTTATTGTGATGATTCATGCATTGTAGGTATATTAATCCGGTTAGCTATTGTATGTGGTACATTATTGATCTAGTCACTCACTAAGCATTATTGCTTAACCATTTCGTTGATTTACACTTTTCAGGAGTAGAAGGAAAAGGGAAAGAAAAGGTAGAATCAAGCAAAGTTTGAAGTAGGAGGCAGTGATCAAGATAGTCTCTTTTGGTACATTTAATTATGCCTTATTTTGGGGAGGGAATAGATCACCCTTGTGTTATATTTCATCATGACTTTATTTATTTAAGCTTGATGAAGGTTGATGTGCTTAATCCCACTATTTGCAATGTACTTGGGTCATCAAAGTCTGATATGGTCACGTTAGAACTTGTGTATTTTGGGCGATGGTCTCATTTACATACTGTTAGTTTGATCTATGGGCGTATAAGCACATAAAACTCTGATTTGTTTTGGGAAATTGTATTTTGGAATTTGATGAATTGGAAATGTATTTTGTAGTTATTTTTGAATCCGGAAATACAGGTTGGAATTTTTGATATTACGAATAGGTCATGCCGAATTTTCGTTAGAAATATTGATTATTATTACTGTTATTGTTAATTAGAGTCTGGTGTTACAGTCTTTATCTATCTATATCTATAATCTATTTATATAATATAATAAATATTATTAAACGAATAACTAAAATTTTACGTGTCGACCCCTCATTTAATCCACCACAATTAAAACTTCAATCTGTCATATATCATTACTAAAATTTAATTTGAATTAAAATCAAATTAATCTAATTCAATCTATTAATATATAATTAAATCATATCCAATAAATTCAGTTTTTTATAATTTTTTATGTATTTTTATAAATATATAGTCTTAAGCTTTTTAAATTCAACTCATATCGGTATATAACATTTTGTAAATATATTAAATTAAGGGAAAATATGTCGATCACTTTTAATTAAAATATTTTTTAAAGCGTACGTATATATCTCATCACCATATTACCAACTTCTACTCCACTTTCTACCAAATACTTCTTAAACAAATTAATTAATACCAAAACAGAAAAAGTGACATATAGACAACAAATCTAAAATAAATGTAACCATGAAAATTTACAATAACCATTTAATTAGCTCCTCTTAATTTGATCGAATAACATGTAGAAATTTTCGGGTTTAGGCATGATTTTTGGATATCATTCATAGAATGTTTATCATATAATTTGTATATATAAAATTAATCTTTTATGAATTTAAAACAATCGATTAATGATGCTGAAATCAGTACGAGCTTTAGATCGATATAAGCATCGTCTGTTTCAATTCATGAAGTAGAAAACCGAAAACATTAACGGGAATTACTATATATGTACCTGGGAGGTCCCATGGTTCACATTTATTGAGATCAACTTCAGCAACTGCTTTGGAAGTGAAACTCGAATCCGAAACCTTCTTGCTGAGGTAGAAAGTGACAAGTTCTTCATCTGTCGGATGAAATCTGAAACCAGGAGGAAGGCTTTCTTCCATATGAATTGAAGCATAAATTTAATGGCAAAAGCCGGAAAACACGTACGATTAATTATGGTTGGATACTTGGATTAGAGAAGTGATCCATGGCTTTTGTATAGCCTAAAACCCTTCATCAAGAAGCTGCATCCACCTTCTCTAATTAGTCTTCTCTTAGTTTGATTGTAACAGCTACCTCTTTGACAAAGATGGTTAAGTAAATGGTGAATCATTGTCTTTTTTGTCTTTTCTTCAATTCGTGGGTTATTATATCAGGGGCGTTTGGTTTGCGGATTTCCTAGGATTCACTGTGATTTGCATTTAAAATCCTGTGTTTGGTTCACAGATTTCAGTAAGGATTTGAAATCCTAGGATTTCTGAAATCCCTTCCTTCTTTGTTATTTAAAAACACAGCCTCCCCCTAGGATTTTAAATGTCAGTTACCTTGCATTTTTCAGATTAACAAATTTTTCCTAAAATATAATGTAGATTCTTTGGCAAAATCTTGACAAATGCAAATGCTGCATAATGCAAATCCTTTAACAAAATGCAAATCCAAAGAAAAAAATTTGCAAACCGAACGCTCCCTTAGTATATCATTGGCCCATGTATTACATGAGTACTTTTAGTAAATAAGTATTTTTAAAATCTATATGTAATTATAAATTATTATTACAAACGTAATGAAAAAAAATAATAAGACATTCATGTTAAAATGGTATAGAGAAATGTTTTGAGATTTTATAAAATATAAAATTAAAAGTCATGATAGTATAATAAACATAGTTAACATGGAATTTTGATAAGCATATTTATACCCCTCCCTTTTATAATGAATGTTGTTGTGTTATCACTTATTATCATCTCATTTGAATCCAATACAATCAATGTTTTCATATAAAATCTTTTATATTATTAAGTATATATAATTTATTAATATATCGATTGATATTTACATTTATAAAGTTTGAATTGCATAAAGAAATGAATCATAGAAAAATACATACGTGTATACAATTTAAGAAACAGTTTCATTAAAAATATATATTTAATATATATTTAATTTAAACCCAATATTATAAAACATAATTAACTTTCAAAGAAAATAAATTATTGTAAAAGAAAATAAATTATTGTAAACTATAATCGTATGAAACTATAATATTTTGTTTAAATTTTTAGAAAATAACAATAATATAAAAGTTTAGGGATGAAAGCGTATTTGATATTTAATAACATTTTCTATTAAAGTGAAAAATCATATTTTTAAAAAAAATATAGAATTTAATACATAAGTATAAGATTTTAACATTTTCTGAAAAATATCATTAAATTCATTATATTTTAATTAGAACAAATTAATAATCAAGATAAAAAAATTGTATGAAACAGTCAATATAAATAATATGCATTCCTTTAGATTTTAAAAATTATTTTTATTTATAATTATGATACGAAAATTGGTATTTATCACTTATAAGAATATTATTAGATCATTGTAATCTATATTATAGTTGTATATTCAGTGATAAATAGTTAAAATATCTTTTACTCATATATTATTTTGATAAAAATAGATTTTTAAACTGGCTATAATTGGTAACATAACTTTTAATTGATATCAATATTAATTGGAACACCCTCCATTTGCACATAAAAGTCACGTCAATATAATATCATAAGTGACAATAACGCAGTTATCTCATAATACACATATCAGGTGTTTACACAATCCACTGATAATTAAAAACATTAATACAAACGTCTCATAGTTGGGTACAGATAATCATCGCAATTAAAACATATATCGACTGGCTTGCTAGATATCATGCTGCGGTTGTGACCCAATCTTTTGACTCCTTGAGACACGTTAGACTCGAAAACATAAGCTGGAAAGCTCGTGAGTACGCGAGGGTTAGACTTTGCAGACTATAACACCATAGCATACACATAACACATATGATCACATTTATCTCAACACAATAACTCATGTACACCTCATGATCTCTGATGAAAACTCGGAACTCAGTGCACATCTCAACTCAAGGGGACGTCATTCCCCAGCTAACAGACCGCACACATCAGTGGTTAACTACTCAATAAGCACAGGAGCGACCTGGCAATAACACTGCTATATATACAGTCTCATACTTCATAACTGGCTATGGACAGTCAGCCTGCGTGATCGCACATCGCGGATACTTTGGGAACAGTCTCAACTCATACACATAGCACATATAATAAGGTAGATGGAATCAAGCCTGAGGCGCCACATCTATATCTCATACAACACATCACAAGATACACAAACACAACTCGTAAAACAAGAGCGCTTTTGTAAAAGGACTCGAGTACTCACCTGATCACTGATAACCGTTCTCAACTGAACTGGCCTAATTTCTGTCGCGACTCAATACATTGTCTGTTCGACCCTGTATACAAAATGGATCCCATAATATTTATTACAAATCCAGCTGATAACCCAAACATCGACCCAGTAACCGAACCGGACCCAAAAAGCAACCCCCAACGGACCCTCAAACCCAAAACCAACCCGGATCGCGGCCCGCACTCGGGGTACATCGCAGCTGCGCTTGCAGCCGCGGTCGCATTCAAGCCATCGCGGTCGTGCCCTCATTTGCTGTCAAAACCCATGCCGCCCGCGCCACACCCATTGAGGTCACGCTCAGGGGGTCGCGACAGCGACGACGGACAAGCAAGTTTGCTCTGTTCGTCGAATATGGTTGTTCCAGGGTAAACCATACTCCTAAACTCGATTCTGAGCACCAAAATACCTACAAACTTATATGTATAACTAACGTATAGGCTTTCAAGCCATTTCTCATGATTTTGGACCACTTAACACAATCAAATTCAGAAATTAAAGGCTTATCACACAAGAAGCTTAAGGGAGAAGATGATGCTCAATTCATAAACTCCAGCAACCACTTTGGTGACGAATTTCTTCTGGTTCCAGCCTCTCGACAGTCACACACACACCTTGCTGAATTGCAGCCAAAAAAAGAAAAGAAGGATTTCAAACAAGCCCCGTATATACAGTTTCTAATTTTAGCAGGATTCGACCCAATAACCAGAACCCGATATCGCATTTTCGATATTTATATTAATTTAACCCATTTAATATCATAATCTCATAATTACTAATAATCCATTAAAATAACAATCCTGCGCCATGTATAACGCATTCCCGACACGTATAATCCACCAATCGGTATTCTATTCGACCAACGCAATAATAATAAATTAAACATCCACTAAAATAAATTCACGTACCAGGTTAAAAGTCGGGCTCCTAGGTGGCGCTAGTACCCTTATGATGTCTCCACTGAACGAGTACTAACGCGATCTCTTTGTTCCTCAATTTCTTCACTTTGCGGTCGGTGATAGCCTCGGGTTGCTCCACGTATCTCAGTTGATCATCCACGGTGATCTCAGATAATGACACATACTGATCATCCTTAGCCAGACACTTTCACAGATGACTTTCATGAAAGGTGTTGTGCACACCGCCTAACTCTGGAGGCAATCTCAGTATGTACGCCTGATCCCGGACTCTGGCTATAATCTCAAACGGACCGATAGTACAAAATATGTCTTCCGTCACGTTAAAAACCGTGGCCATAGACCTTTGGCCACAGTTTTATTTTTCATTTAAATCGTGACCAATTGCTTACTTTTAGACACATATCTATCTATTCTATTATAAGAGTAACGAAATGCCACATGACACTTAGATAAAGTGCCACTTGGCTTCGCATGTAATTGACACGTGTTCTTTGCAATTCTTTTTCAAAAAAATTTTAAATTTTTTTTTTCCATTTAATTAGTTGAAAATGTTGACCGGCGTTATCTTTTTTCCATATAATTAGTTGAAGAAGTTGACGTTTTATCCTCCCTCTCCTGCATATGCGAAATTTGACTGCCTTTATCCTCCTCTCCATATTCGAATTTTTTTTCTTCCATTTAATTAGGTGAACACGTTGACTGGGTTTATCCTCCCTCTCCATATTCAAAATTTTTTTTCCATTTAATTAGTTGATCAATTTGACGGTTTATCCTCCCTCTCCTTATGCGAAATTTGAACATGTTGCTAGGGTTTCGATTTGTATCCTTATCAACTTATGCATTTGAAGATAATCCCGATTGTTAAGTTTTAAATTCTATCAATTTCAAATTTAAATATATTCCAATTCAAATTTAAATCCCTGCATATCAGGATGAATTTCGTACATGGGTATGCTTCGTTACTCCTATAAATGATTGTAGGCAGAACGTGATTACTTCATATGCTTTCCAAAAATCAAAACTTTTGATATTTATTTCTTAATTTCCTGCTTATTTGTCAATGGATTCCCAAATAACATTGATTGGTGATCTTGATGTTATGAATGATTCATTTTTTTTTTATCAAAGTTCGTGTTATCCGGCTGTGGAAGCTTCATGTCTTCAAGAATCCCAACAAAACACATGCAGTTGAAATGATACTCATTGATGAACAGGTTTGTTATTATTAACTGTTTTGTTTCATATGATTACTGGGAAAAAAAAAGTTGAATTAGATAATAAACACTTCAAAAACCTTTATGATCTTACAATTCTTCAATATAGCATCTGCAACATTTAGCCCCTTTTTATACTGCTTTGTTTCATATGATTTCTGGCAAAAATAAATAAATAAAAGCAGCAGATGTAGACTGTTTGTTCCAGCAAATATTTTTGTTTCCTACCAACTACAAGATTTATGCATTCCAAGTTTTTGATTCCAGCCATTGATCAAAATTCTTAAGGCTAAAATCAATGGGTGACCGCGTTATAGAAGCTGAGATTATATCTGAGAGTAATATCGACAAGCGAACATTTATTCCTAGGTTTCGTTTGAAGCCTTCAAATAATAAGATACCTTTCAAAATTCAGAGAAGACAATTTCCGCTTGTCGTATGCTTTGCTATGACGAAAAAATAAAAGTCAAGGACAGTTACTATCGAAGGTTAGTTTGTTTCTCAAGGACCCGGATTTCAGTAATGGTCAGCTATATGTTGCCCTATCTAGAGTTAAAAGTAGAGAATGTTTAAAATTTTTAATTTTAGACAAGGAAGGTAGAGTTAGCAACAAAACGACCAATGTTGTTTATAAGGAAATATTTTCTTGTTTTTGATTTGAAACTATGAATCTATTTTTTATTTAACTCTTGTATTTATTTTATATTTTTTTATATGTATATATATGTTAATTAATAAGATTAGCCCGTGTAGTACACGGGTAATAACCTAGTACTAAACAATACTGTGACCATTAAGTATTTATAGTTACTTATTTATTCCTAATCGTGGCAATTGGTAACCTTTAGATACATGCAACAATACAATCTGTGGCCATTAAATACTTTTTTTAACGGCAAACTATACTACTCCTACTCCTACTCCTAAACTACTCATTTACCACAAGACTTACTTTCACCACCTAAATATCAACTTGTCTCCGACGGGAGTCGAACCCGTGACCTCTCACTTGTATCTCCACACTCTTACCGCCAGGCCAAAGGCCCTTTGGTGACCATCAAATACTTGTTGTCACATTATATTTATTTTAAAATCACTATTGTTCCTTTTAGACACGTGTAAAAAATTAAACCGTGACAATAAGTTACTTACAGCCACATGTGTTTTCTTTTATCGTTATTGTTGTTTACTTTTAGACACACATAACATTTATAATAGTGACCATAAAATATTTATACTATCATGTTGTTTCGTAAACGGTGATCGTTGATTCCTTTTAGTCATACAAAATAAAATAAAGTGTGACCATAAAATACATATACTCACATTCTTTTCCTTTAATTATTACAATTAATTACTTTTAGCCACATATATTAAAATAAGACGTAACCATAAACTACTTGTAGTCATGGTTTGTTTTCTTTTATCATGATTAATATTTAGTTTTTAACACATATAAGACATTTAATCATGACCATAATTTATACTGACACGTTTTTTTTAAACTGTGACAATTGATAACTGTAACCATACAAAACAAACTAAATTATGACCATAAAAAACTTATAGCTACACTTTGCCTCTTTTATTATGACAATTAATTACTTTTAGTCACATAAAATAAAATAAGACATGACCATAAACTTCTTGTAGTCATGGTTGTTTAATTTAATCATAATTAATGTTTACTTTTTGACACATATAAGACATTTAACCATGACCACAAAAATACTAATAGTGATAAGTTTTTTCTTAAACTGTGACAATTAATAACCTTTAACCACACAAAACTAACTAAATCGTGACCATAAAGTAGTTATAGCCACATTTTGCTGCTTTTATTATGACAATTAATAACATTTAGCAACTGATAAAAAAATAAGTCGTGACCATAAACTACTTGTAGTCACGATATTTTTTCTTTTATCATGGTTAATGTTTAGTTTTTGACACACATAACACAATTAACCATGACCACAAAATACTCATATTAACAAGTTTTTTTTAACTATGACAATTGATAACCTTTAACCACACAAAACAAAATAAATTGTGACCATAAAATACTTATAAATACATTTTTGTTCTTTTATCATGGTTAATGTTTAGTTTCAGACACAATAATATATTAAACTGTGACGATAAAATACTTATAGGGACATTTTTTTCACTTAAACCATGACCACCGATTACTTTTAGTCACACAAACCAATTCTTCGTGTGACCATAAAGTACTTATAGTCACTGTTTTTTTCTTTTATCATGAAAACTATTACTTTTACACACTAATAAGAAATAAACTAAACCATGATCATTAGAAAAATATAGTCACAACATTTTTTTGTCATGACTATTGTTTATTTTTAGTTACATAAAAACAATAAACCGTCACCTTTAAATATTAATAGTCACAAATTTGTTTAATCTGTGACAAAAAAAACTCCTTATATTGATTTTTTTTAATGTGAGATTGATAGCTTTTAGTCACAAAACAAATTAAATCGTGACTTGAATGTACTTATAATCATATCTTTTTCATTTTACTATTACTATTGTTTACATTTAGACACACATAAAAACTTAATCTGTCACCTTTAAATATTAATAGTCACATGCTTGTGCGTCTTAAACTGTTACCAAAACATAATTATGGTGATATGTTTTTTTTCTTAAACCGTGATCATTAGTTACTTTTATATACATAAAAGAAATTAAATCGTGACAAAAAAAATACTTAGTCACATTTTTCTCTTTCATCATGAATATAAAATACTTTTACACACACATAAGAAACTAAACCGTGACTATAAAATACTTATAGTCACAATAATTTTCTTATTTCATGACAATTGTTTACTTTTGGACACACTTAATGAACTCAATCATGACCATTAAACACTTATAGTCACAATGTTTTTCTTTTACCATACGTGGCTAATGAACTCCACCCTTTGGTCACACAAAGCGATTTCGTGACCATATAAGTTAGCCTTCTGTCACAGTTTATTCATGTGACTAATTCCACCATATAATTTAGACTCATACAATTAGACTTCAGGGTGTCCCTTTGGTCACCGAAAGAGATTTCCGTGACCATATACATATTTATCGTCACAGTTAATAACCATCACAAGATTATTATAGACATCAAACAAATAACTGTGACAAACGATGACATTTGGTAACAATGTGGCAACCGTGACAAGTCTTTGTCACGATCCTTATGTTAAACCGTGGCTTAAGGTTTGAATGTGATTTGCAATGGTCACAGTTATTGAGATAAACTGTGGCTATCATAATAATACAAGATCATATATGACCCTTTAGTCACGTCAATAACAAAAACTGTGGCTAGGCAGTTTGGACAAAACCGTGACCATAGGTCATTTTTGTACTAGT
>JAANYP010002152.1:0-26678 GCA_020465985.1 Centrapalus pauciflorus | reverse complement strand
ATGGACGTCAAAGGTACGGCAATTTTGGAGAAATCACGGATAAACCGCCGATAGTAACCTGCTAATCCGAGGAAGCTGCGTATATCCGACGCATTTCGGGGTTGCCCCCATTCCTTGATTGCCTTAATCTTGTTTTGGTCCACCGATATTCCCTCGCTGCTTATCGTATGACCGAGAAACTGCACACTACTAAGCCAGAATTCACATTTTGAAAACTTTGCATATAACTGCTCCTGCCTCAATATATCAAGAAGTTGCCGTAAATGAGCGGTATGGTCTTCCTCCGATTTGGAGTATACCAGAATATCATCAATAAAACAATAACAGATTTGTCCAACATTTTACGACAAACTCTGTTCATCATATCCATAAAGGCGGCAGGGGCGTTGGTTAAACCAAATGACATGACTAGAAATTCGTAGTGGCTGTACCGGGTACGGAAAGCAGTTTTGGGTATATCGGATTCATGAACCTTCAATTGATGGTAACCTGACCTCAAATCAATCTTTGAAAAATAACGGGCACCCTGTAGTTGATCAAATAGATCATCAATTCTCGGTAGCGGATATCGATTTTTAACAGTGACCTTATTCAGCTCACGATAATCAATGCACATGCGCATCGTGCCGTCCTTCTTCTTTACAAATAGAACCGGAGCACCCCAAGGCGAGCTGCTCGGTCTGATGAAACCCTTGTCCAGAAGCTCCTGAAGTTGAGACATCATTTCCTTCATTTCAGTGGGAGCCAATCGGTATGGTGCGCGGGCAATCGGAGTGGCTCCAGGGATAAGATCGATTTTGAATTCCACTTCCCGGTCAGGGGGTAAACCGGGTAAGTCTTCGGGAAAGACATCGAGGTACTCACATACTATTGGCACATCTGCTACAGTCTTTGGGACTTCCGCAGTGTCCATAGCATAAGCAACAAACACTTGACACCCTTTGCTTATATACCAGCGAGTTTTAGCCATAGAGACTATCTTCAAATCACCGGGTCATCTTTCCCCATAGATGTAAAATGTACCAGGAGAATCGACTCCGACCTTGATCATCTTTTTAGAACATATAATTTGAGCTTCGTTCTTTGCTAGCCAATCCATTCCGATAATCACATCGAAGCTTCCTATGTGCATTGGTACTAGGTCGATCTTAAAGTCCCTTTCCTCAAAATTCAAGACACAGTCCTTAATTACGTCATATACTTTTACAATATTTCCAGTTGCAGTTTCAACAGACACGGGAGCAGATAATGAACAAATAGGAGCATTCAAATGTTGAGCAAATTTAGCGGACACAAACGAACGGCTTGCGCCAGAATCAAACAATATACGAGCAGGCAAGGAGTTAAGGAGAAATATACCCGTCACGACGTCGAGCGCCTCCTTTGCCTCCTCTGCGGTCAACTGAAAGGCATGAGCCTTCATTTTCTTCCCTCCTGTCTTGCTACCCGAAGCTGTAGCACTAGCAACTGGCCTGTTCACCGAGGCAATGCTGCCTCCCTGATTCTGATTTTTGTTTGGGCAATTAGTAGACCAGTGCCCCACCCCATTACAAGAAAAGCAGGTCGGTTTCCCCAGCACTGGGCATACTGGGCGAGTGTGCCCAGACTTGCCGCAGTTGTGACAAGTTGGGACGAAGTCTCCCTTGTTGCAAGCCCCAGTATGTCTCATTCCACACTTGCTGCAGGTTTTCAACGATTGGGTTTGAGAATTTGATCTTGATTGCCCCTTTGATGCATGAGAGGCTGATGACCGAGATTGTCCAGAGCCAGACTTTCCATTTCCGGACGGGGTGAATTTCTTTTGTCCTCCGGAAAACCCAGAGTTTGATTTCCCAGAATTATATTGCCCATCAGTACGGGCTTTCTTCGACGGTGGTGGCATTAGGGCACTGTCCCTACCCTTCAAGGTTCTTTCTCGTCTACGGGCCAACAAGGCAGCGTCGGCGAGAGTGGCAAAAGAATGCAGTTCCACGCTTTCTTTGATCTCCTTTCTTAACCCAGCGACAAACCGATTTGTTTTAGTAACCTCATTCATCTGGTAGTTGGTGGCAAATTGAGATTTCTCCCGAAAAGCCGCCTCATATTCTAAAACTGACATCGATCGTTGGGTTAGGGTCATGAATTGTTCCTCCAGTTCTCTGATCATATCATCGGGACAAAACTGTCCCAGAAAGCTTTCTTTAAATTGAGGCCATGTTACTTCGTCGGCCCAGTTTTCTCCGAACCCTGCTGATACATTCTCCCACCAGGTGGTGGCTCTTTCTGTCAACATGCCCGTTGCAAACCTCACTCTGTCTGCATCCCAGCTTCGGCTCATCACGAAGGCTTTCTCAGTGGCTTTAATCCAATGCAGGGCCTTGAGAGGCTGAGATTCCCCAGAAAACGTTTGTGCTCCACAACCTTTGAAATCCTTGAACATCGGTCTCTTGAGCCGTAGAGGTAAAATCCCTGGGTTAGCTCCAGGAGCGGTGGCATCAGTGACAGCAGGAGTTCCAGTTAAGAGTTCAGTTTTCAAGGCCAAAATCAATGACCTCATTTCATGAAATCCGCGTTCCGTTTCCAACCTTAATTCGCCAATCTCTTGGCGGACATATCGTCTTACATGCTTGGTGATTCGTTCCTCCATAGCCCTTTCAGCAGTTGTCAGATCCAAACCGAGATTTTCATCTTCCTCGGCAGGGTGGTGGTCCTGAGGCTGCTCATCCATTGGGGGCTGATTGACCTCATCGGGATCCACTTCTGGTTGATTGCCATTGAATGGTGGAGGTAGTGAGTTATCCGAGGCATCCTCGATTATGGGGGCGTCGAGGTGTTGATTCTGGTTATCGGCCATGCTGCTGAAAGTTCACAAGTTAATGGAGGATTAGCAATAAATGATGCTACAGAAAATGTATCTGTATTTAATCCAATTTAATAATTTCTTGTCAGGATACTTCCAGTCAACATGTCGATACCATAAGTCAACCTTTAGTTTATGCGCGTAGAAATTTTTGCGATTTGGGTACGAGGAGTGTACATATATATTTAACATCATTTTGAAAGAAATTCGGAAACTTTGATTAATAGTATGAAGGGTACAATTTGTCATAATGACTTTTACATTGCTTTAAAGTAAAATTATACTAACATATTCGCCCCAAATTAATTAACAAGGTTTTGGGGTTTTAACACTAATATTATCCTAACTGTGGATAACCTATCAACATTTCCTTTTCCTCAGCTGATCGATGGTCTCCTTCAACTGAAGGTTGAGTTCCATCCGATCGTTACAATTGCGGGCTAGCCCGGCATTCTCCCTTTCTAAGGTGTCGATTTGGAGGTCTCTGATGCTTAGCTCATGTTGGGTGGAGGACCTCATCATACGCAAGCGTCTTCCGAGGATACTGTTCTCATCCTCTAGCTTCCCGATGCGGTGGGCTTGGGCAGAAATTTGCTGGTCTCGAGCGGAAATTTGCTCTTCCAGTTCCCTAACCCTTACACCGGCTGCAGCTAATGCCTCTTCTTTTGGCATCATTTCTTCTTCATAGTATTCAGCAAGATCTCGTACTTCGGCCAATTCCCGCTGGAGTTCGGTGATGGTAGCTTCTAGATCTTCCCTCGCAGGTGGAGGTGCGTCTATAGGCTCTCTGGCGGGTTCTGGTGAATTCGGACTTGCTGGAGGGGGTGAGTCCCCTGTGCTGTAATACTCGGGTGATGACCAATTCTCTTCCGGATCCTCCTCCTCGGCCTCTAGCCAGCCGTTATTGTTTTCCGGATCGGCCATGCCCTATAGTCACGAAAATTCTTAAGTTAGTGATAGCACTAGAACTTTCAAATCGATATGATTTAATAAAGCTTAGGATATACATTTGTACTTTTCCTTTATTGTTGTCTTAACTTACCCTGTATATTATCGTAAAGTATTTAAATCGGTATCGGTTCATATTTCAAGGTTGATCAAGTCTTGAATTACTTACTAGGATATCCTCTTAAAATAGTTTAGGATTATATTTAGGTTAAATTAAGATCTTATCTTACACGGTCGCTTCTCATATGGACTCGGGTTCTAGGCACCGGTTTATCAAATAAGGAACTGTTACACTAATCAAGCCGAGTGGTCAGGAGCCGTTCGCGCAATGCTTTTAGAACTCCAATAAACCCGTCGACAAGAAATAGCTTGGCTAGTCCCCGTAAGTAATCCGGTACACTTTACCCCGCCTAAAGTAGCTTAGGTTATAACCTATGTCCCGTATAATAATTTCTTAATAGTTGACTATAATTCCCAGTATACGGGTCTAAGTCTAGCACTGGTGAAATACTAGTTCACTTAAACCAGTGCTCTGATACCAAACTGAAACACCCTAAAATCCAAGTAATAATATATCCTAAAAATACCATAAATTTTTTTTTTTTTTTGTTTGCAGCGGAATAATAAAACGGTTGCAGCGGAATTAATAAATCTTAAGTACCATAATCCATAAACTACCAACATACATAAAGCTAAAAACGAGATTAGTGACGGTTAGGGTTACATAACATAAAAGAGGTGGTACAAGGGTCCGTAGCCAAACTACTAAAATAAATCCCGACTAAACAGGGAGTACTCTCGGGGACGGTACACCCTGCCGGTCCAGTGGAAAGGGTGTGACTCCGGGAATGCATCCGGCTGTAAGTCGTAGGCAAAGTTGGGGCCCAACCAATCTACAATGATCCATCTCAGTGTCGGCACGTACCACTCAACCTCCTCTGCAAAGGGTCCCTCCGGTAGATGGATTACTCGGATAGGTTCCGAGTAAACCTCCCACTCTGTCACCTGTCTAAGTTCCCAAACCATGCCCTGTTGTTTAAAATAAAATCCCCTATCGGGGTAAGCCAATGCCTAGCGAGTAATTGATTTAATAATATTTAAATGACAGATATGTGCACAAGTTGCAGGTAGAGGAAATTTCAATTATGAAGTTGGACGGGTTAATAAATACCTCAAGCGAGGAATGTCCTTTAATCAAATGATAATGATCCACACACTAACTCTAGCGTCCTAGAAAATAGGTGTGGGTGAAGTACTCGGGTTGGCCGTGCAATCCCACAAATTAGTGGCTAAATATTATGCACCCTTGTAACATCACATAAAAGTGTTGTGTACGTAATTAACGCAACAATATAAAGCTATAGCATGGCATCACGTAGCATGGGCTCAAATATCAAGTAATAAGGCAAAGTTTAACGAATGAAATGGTGAGCATACAAGTAACACATAAAAGCATATAAACATGATTAAATCTTTATTCACTGCTACAGGGAATCGAGACGCTAAACGATTTGTATGTGGTTAAGTATCTGGCACGGCGAAACCTGTAATTGACATTTGCTATAAGTCACTTAGGCTAGTCAAACTTTAAACATCCTATTTGTCATCAAGCTAAATCTTAACGAGTTCGTTTAACGCTTGATAACTGAATTATAGTTTATATATATAGTTTGACTTTTTATTTTAACTTATAGTGTGATTAAGGCCCAACTAAGGCCCAATAATCATTTTGATTTATTTAAATTACGTTTAGGCCCAATGAATTATTTAAGACATTTAATTTATGTTTGGGCCTAATTTAGGCCCAATGTCCATTTTGAATTTATTTAAACTATGTTTGGGCCCGGTTTAGGCCCAATTAATATTTTAAGTTATAATTTTATGTTTGGGCCCAATTTAGGCCCAATGACTATTTTAAGTATTCTTTTTATGTTTGGGCCTCATTTTAGGCCCAATTTATATACTTGTATATATTTACACTTTTATAAATTCTTAAAAATGTATTTTCTTAAATATGTATTTTTATGTTTATTTGTTTCGAAATCCGAAACATATATATTCCTAAATATGTATTTTCTTTAAAAATGTATTATTTACATATTTAAGTTAATAAATCCGAAACTAATATTTATAAATTATAATTTCTTTAAAAATGTATTATTTACATTTTTAAGTTTATAAAACCGAAACTTACAATTATAAATTGAAATTTCTTTAAAAATGTATTATTTACATATTTAAGTTAATAAATCCGAAACTAATATTTATAAATTGTAATTTCTTTAAAAATGTATTATTTACATTTTTAAGTTTATAAAACCGAAACTTACAATTATAAATTGAAATTTCTTTAAAAATGTATTATTTACATATTTAAGTTAATAAAAACCGAAACTCACATTTATAAATGTAATTTCTTTAAAAATACAATATTTGCATATTTTATATAAAAGCCGAAACTAACATTTATAAAATGTAGTTTCTTTAAAAATATAATATTTACATATTTTATATAAAAATCCGAAACTAACATTTATAAAAATGTAGTTTCTTTAAAAATATAATATTTACATATTTTAGATATAAATCCGAAACTAACATTTATAAAAATGTAGTTTCTTTAAAAATATATTATTTACATATTTTATATATATCCGAAACTAACATTTATAAAAATGTAGTTTCATTAAAAAATGTAATATTTACATATTTTATATAAAAACCCGAAACTAACATTTATAAAAATGTAGTTTCTTTAAAAATATAATATTTACATATTATATATATAAATCCGTATATATATATGTATATATTTACATGTATACCCTTTATTTTAACAAAGTGTATTTTCTATATATATAAAAATGAATATTTGCAATATATATATATTTATACACACTTTATCATATGAAATATTTACAACATATATATATATATAGTAAAATCCGAATATAATACATATAAATATATATATATTGTATTTTCCTCCTAAAAATGAATTATTTAACATATATACAAATAAAAATCTAACCAACAACTTAAATATTGCACTTTATTCACAACATACATACATATATATATATATATATATATATATATATATATATATATATATGAATGTATATATATTTTAAAATATGTATTTCCTTTATAATGAGATTATTTAAAATCTTTAACTTTTACAAGTTTATGTAAGGAAATGTATTTGTACATGTATACACATGTATTCATGTATAAATTTCAACATTACATTTTTATTTATGTTGTGAATATTTAGAAGTATGTTCATCATACATATACATACACTTTCATATACATGCATTTGCACATGTATACAAGTATGTATATATGTACACTACCATACTTAGAACTAAAATAAAGCAAGGATGATCAAGAGAATATACCAACTCAAAGAAGGCTTTAAAAACTTGATTTCCAAGCTTGATCTTCTTGTTAGAACTTGTTTTCTCCTTCTTGCACTTGATTCACCTCCAATCAATCCAAGATGATGAGTATGGACTTTGATTGCTTGAAACTTACAAGATGAAGGATGGAACAAGGTATCACACAAGTGTGTTTGAGCTTCAAAGGAGAAATGTTGGAGGTGGTGGTGGTGATTGTTTTCGGCCAAGAAAAGGAAGAGAGGAAGAAAAGGTGAGAGTATTTGCTAGTAATCTTTAAGGTTGGTGAATGTGTGGTTGTTCAAGCATTGAATGGAGTATTAAATAGAAAATTTAAGAAGTGAGGGTGTGGGTGCTTGGGTTCGGCCGAAAAGAGAGAAAGAGAGAGGGTGGAAAAGGTGGTTTTGATGGTGAGTTGATGGTGGTGTGATAAGGTGGCTAAACACATTCTATTACATGGTTAAAACTTTACTACCACCAAAAATGGCCATGCATGGTCTAAATCACATAATGACCTTCCATATTTGTTCCAATTAGATGGTGACTAATCCATTAGATTGAAAGTATTAGTTAGGGTATGTAGTTATCATTTAGTTGGTGATTTAGTTTGTATAAATTGCATGATCAAGCATCCAACAATTGTGTTGTGATCTTGATTTATTCATTTATGTTTTGTGTATTACATGATCATAAAGATTAGGATAGGATAAAATTCAATTCATTCCCATTGATGTAAACTTTATAAAATTTACATGTTGATAATTACAATTGAATTGTCGGTGAATCGGGATATTATACGTTTAACGATTACATGGAATCGGATATTACATGTTATTGAATACAATTGAATTATTTGAAATTCGGGTCGTTACACAAATGGACAAACCATATTACCTTCAATTGTCGATGAAGTTAAGAGAGAGGGAGAGAGAAAGAGCACACAGGGAGAGACATTTTAAGCGATGGCGAAGAGAGAACCCTAATTTGTTGTTCATATACGGTTCTTATTACTAATTTGATGATGATACTAATTCTTTTCATTATTTGGATTGTCACATCAGATTAATTTTGCTGACTCATACGGACAACTAGTTAAATAATCAAATTTACCTTTTTGAAAAAAATAAAAATAAAAGTACGTTACCTTTTGTTGGGCCAAAACATAGTACAATATCCGAAATGTAAATTTTGTACTATACATTTGTACCAAGTTAAAAAGTCATTTTTACCCTTTTAAAAAAAATTAAAAGTATGTAGACTTTTGTTGGAGCAAATCGTAGTTCAATACCTAAAATAGAAATTGACTAAAGTTCATTACCATTCGTTGGAGCAAAATATCTATATTTTAAAATATCTATAATCATTTAACAAAATATAAGGATTAAAACTACAATTTAGTCTTTAAAAATATTAAAACTACTATATTTTGGTAATTAAAATCAAAACCACTATCTTTTGGTAATTAAATTTTAAAACTATTATGGTTCAGCAATAAACTCCTTATTCAAGTATCTAATGACCGAATAAATAAAAGTTGGGTATAAACACTTATTTACAAAAAAAGAACAGAACCTAGGACTCTCCGATATTCTCTCACTCTAACCTGGTCACCACCACCATACGTCTCTCACTCGATCTCTCTTACCCCTCGCTCACCCTCTCCCTCACTCGCTCTCTTTTCTCGCAGCTCTCTCTTCGTGGTTCTGTCGGCGACCACCCCAGCAGCCGCCGCCGCTCTCTCTCTTCGTGGTTCTCCACCCCAGCAGCCGCCGCCGCTCACGCTCACCACAGCCACCGCCCTCTCTCTCACACATCTCTCACTCGCTCGGTCTCTCTCCCTCCCTCACGCTCTCTGTCTCTCCTCGGTCGTCGCCGACGCCACACACCAGAGCCGCCACAACCACCACCACCATCAAACCCTCACCCAGGTTTATTTTATTTGCAGTTTATCTCATAGTTTAGGTTATTGACATTCTGATTCATTAACCGATTTTGCATATATTTAGTCCAATGATGCTTAGCCTATCAACATTCTTGAGGCCCAAACAAAATTCTCAAATAGCAAACAAACCTAGTTGCTAGGTCAGTTCACTGTTCAGACTTCCGGCTTCTTCACGTAAATCTTAAACCTCATAATCACAAAACTTGAATATTAGAGCTTGGCCATTGCTGCCTCCTGCCGTCGACCTCCAAGTATCCACTCCCGCCGTCGACCTCCTGCCGTCGAAAATTGCTGCCGTCGACTATCGATGCCGTCGACCTCTAGTTTGGGTTCTGTTGACAAGCAAATTTGTTTGTTGATCTCCTGCCGTCGACCTCCAAGTATCCTCTCCTGTTCACACTGTTGTCGACCTCCGCTGAAACTCCTCCCTCAAGGCAATCTCCTATTTAATCAGTTTTTTGTATCATGAATATCGATTTGCTACAATAACTAGATCTCTTATTTGAATATTTTTCCCTAGGTTGTGTAATTGTTCTTGGGTTTTACTTTTCAAGATACTTGTTTTTTTTACTTGAATCTATGAATTTCAGTGAAAGAGATCCGTGGTTTCTTTAGGGTTTGCGTTTCTGCAAGTACCAATAGGAAAATAAGGTATATCTAGCACTTTCTAAAATTTTATGGTTTATCAATTTAACTCATAGTCTCATATAGAGAACACTAATTTTCTGTCTTTGCACCTTGCAACTAGAGATGACAGAATATGTAGGTAAACATGGATCTGTTTTTGATGCTGTGATGAACAAAGATGTTACAAACGATAAAGTAATTAGATGGAATTGTGCTGAAACTTTCTCTGTCTTGCTTATTTTTTCAGCGATTGCCTCACACAACGTGTTCTTCACGGTTGCCTCACACAACAAGTTCTTTGCGGTTGATAATTGACACATGATTTGATCTTCTTTGATTTGAACCCTTTGGCTCTGATACCATATTAGAATTCTGCACAGGTTGTTTATTCCCAGATCATGTTCACATCATGCATCAACCATCATTCAACAATAAGGAAGTTTAAGAACAAGAGAAGTGGGTTTGATCCCTCTAAATATATTCTGTCATTTCATTGGGGATGCCTATTACAACTTATTTCATGTCCTATTTATAACTAATGAACCGGTGCCTTCTAAGAGACACACCCTTTCGGTTGGTGGTTAAATAACCGCCATACCCTTTCAACCAAATTAACTAATAACTAACACGTAACTTCCTAATAACTACCAAATAACTACCTATTTTATACTAACTATACTTTAATTATTTACATACATGACTAAATAATTTAGAAAACATATGAAATGAGTGTTTAGAAAGCATATGAACATAATAGAGTAAATTTATGCTTGATTTATGAGAGGGCAGTAAATAGCCCAATATCTCACAATCTCCAGAGCAAACTTCATAAAAGTAACTAATTCATGTGCATAATGGAGTTGATGTTAATACCTTAAAGAAAACCTAAAGTTGGAACTTTGAACATCTTACATCTATCTGTTCTGCATTTTACATCTGGATCGAACTGATGAAGGATCCAAGTAGTATATATTAGGGTTGCTGATTTTCTGTGAATTAGAATCGTGTGCTTTTATGACTTGACTATTGTGTTTTAGTGTACTTCATACAATGTTGTAAAAATTAGAACCGGTGATGGCTGCTGGCCGCTATGACTTGCACATAATCGGTACCATTATGAGGAAATGCTTTTGCATATAGGAATGTGTGGCCCTTCTTTTTGTTCTACTGCAGGAGTGAGGAGTGAATGTATCAAACTTGATATATCTGATAACCAATTATATATCTATCAATTAAGATGATCCACAAAGTATAATGCCAAATAGGCAAATACACAGATTTAAAGAGTCAATTTCTAGTTTTCACATCTTCACATCATAAAAACTAACATCATAAAAACTAATCAACTAATAATTAACACAGAACCTAGCAAACTAAGTAGAAACAAGACCAATTGCAAATATTGAATAATGAGCATCATATAATCACAAGCAGGAATCTTTAAAAAAAAAAAAACCAAAAACGCAATTCTAACGTGGGAGAAATCCTTGAAAATTTAACCTGAATATCGGTCCAATTTCAAAACCAAACCATATAAGTTTCAACAAGAACACTCATCAATCTCACATGATATCAAGGATGACCAAGTCTTTAGGAAATCTTGTTGAAAAAAACTTGCTTAAATAACCAAATGTAACCCTTGATCTTCATAACCCAAGAGTTTCATATATTTCTAACAATATTAATAAAAACCCATGATTAAATAAATGCAAGAAAAGTCATACGATATTTATTAGGCCGGACAAATATGATATTTTAAACTTTAATAAGAGCATATATGAAATAAACCCTATATTTATAATAATAAAGTTTTACAAGGACGTGTATGAAATTCTACAAAAGTTTTAAAATTAACCAGGGATATTATAATTAGTTTTGTGGCCAAAATAGAGAAAGCAAACAAGTTTAAATCAGATTTGCACCCTCGTTCCCAATTGCAGCCCCTAAATCCTCTCTAAAAACCATAAACATCCTCTAAATATTTCTCTCTAAGCTCACGGATTCAATACTTGGAATTGGAGGCCGTAATTATACTTATTGGAAAGGTATTGCCAAGGGCGACAAGCTGGTATTAAGAAATCTTAGATTTGAGTTCATCTAGCAAGGTAAAATCACCAAAAACCTTCCGGTTTCCATCTCAAATTAAAATGCGAACAGCAGCAAGGAAGTTTCTAATCCGATTTCCTTGTATTTGAGTTAGTGTTTGGAGGCTGAAAACAATTGAGAAACGACAAGGATCCTTTGTATGACAACCTAGAGGCAAGTTCGAAGTGTTGAAGGTGAGTTTTATATGTTGTAACTCGGTTTTGTTGACTGAAAATGACAGCAGCGAAAATGGTTATGTTTAATCCTATCTCTACGTATTTTCTAGTGTTTTGGAGGTCAGAAATCATCAAGAAATATGAAGGAACTCTTTGACAACCATTTAGGATCGAAATTGAAGGCATTTAAGGTGAGTTTGAAGCTTTATTTTTGGGTTTAAGATGAAAATTTGACAGCAGCCACCGTGATCACGTTTTTGATGAATTTTGGTGTTTAAAAAGATGTTAACTATATATAATTAGGTCTGAAAATACTTATATATGATTTATAAAAGAAGTATGGTTGTATTAGAATGGAAAATGGATTGATTGTAGCCTTAAAATGGGTTTTAGAAGAGCAATTTCGGATTTACAAGGGTGCAGCCCCTGCACTTGTTTTTGGGTTCATTTTGTGTATAAAAGTTGATAAAAATGGGTAAAAATAGATCAAAATGAAGTAGGAACATGTATGAATAATTATTAAACCCATCTAAGTGATTTCAAGTATTTCATGGTGTTTAAATTGATTATGTGGGCTGGAAAAGGGATGAATGACAACAGCCCTAGCTGATGATTAAATGAGTTTTGAATCATTAAAATGATGTTATTATGCATGAGTTAGATTTAAAAATGTGCAGGCCCAGAACTTGATTTTATTGAATAAAAGTGTTTAAATGGTTTGTTTTAAGGGATACCAAGACTTATTGGAAAAGCATATCTATCCTTAAGGGATAGATAGCAATCCCATCTAAGACAGAATTTTATAGGTTTCATATCTATTCTTAAGGGATAGATATCAATCTCTTCTATGACAGAACTTATTTGACTTTCATATCTATCGTTAAGAGAGACTTAAGAGGTTTTCATATCTATCGTTAAGGAATAGATATCAATCCCTCCTATGACTTTGGAAAGACAGACTTGGTGGATTTTCATCTCTATCCTTAAGGGATAGATATCAATCCCTTTTTCAATTATTAAGTACAAAGTTATTACTTCATTCATTTTCTCCATCTTTTATTTTAACTTATTTTTATATACAAATGAAAAATTGAGAATGGAAGTATACATAAACAAATAATTATCATGTTATGATTGATTAGTTTACAAAATAATGGAATGCTGATGTATAACTTATTTTTATATACAAATGAAAAATTGAGGATGCAAGTATACATAAACAAATAATTATCATGTTATGATTGATTAGTTTACAAAATATGCAATAAAGGTGTTGAATAAAAGTGTTTAAATGGTTTGTTTTAAGGGATACCAAGACTTATTGGAAAAGTATATCTATCCTTTAGGGATAGATATCAATCCCTTCTAAGACGGAGAATTTTATAGGTTTCATATCTATTCTTAAGGGATAGATATCAATCTTTTCTATGACAGAACTTAATTGACTTTCATATCTATATCAATTCCTTTTAGGACTTTAAGAGAGACTTAAGAGGTTTTCATATCTATCCTTAAGGAATAGATATCAATCCCTCCTATGACTTTAGAAAGACAGACATGGTGGATTTTCATCTCTATCCTTAAGGGATAGATAGCAATCCCTTTTTCAATTATTATTTACAAAGTTATTACTTATGATTGATTAGTTTACAAAATATGCAATGAAGGGGTAGATATCAATCCGTTTTTCAGTTATTATGTACAAAGTTATTACTTCATTCATTTTCTCCATCTTCTATTTTAACTTATTTTTATATACAAATGAAAAATTGAGAATGCAAGTATACATAAACAAATAATTATCATGTTATGATTGATTAGTTTACAAAATATGCAATGAAGGTGTTGAATAAAAGTGTTTAAATGGTTTGTTTCAAGGGATACCGAGAGACTTAAGAGGTTTTCATATCTATCCTTAAGGAATATATATCAATCTCTCCTATGACTTTAGAAAGACAGACTTGGTGGATTTTCATCTCTATCCTTAAGGGATAGATAACAATCCCTTTTCAAATTATTATTTACAAAGTTATTACTTCATTCATTTTCTCCATCTTTTTTTAAACATATTTTTATATACAAATGAAAAATTGAGAATGCAAGTATACATAAACAAATAATTATCATGTTATGATTGATTAGTTTACAAAATATGCAATGAAGGTTATACGTAAATAAACTTCATCTCCGGCCAAGGGCGGCGCTGTGCAGCCGGACACCACACTTTTTTAAACATATTTTTAATATAATTAAGAGGTTTTCATATCTATCCTTAAGGAATAGATATCAATCCCTCCTATGACTTTGGAAAGACAGACTTGGTGGATTTTCATCTCTATCCTTAAGGGATAGATATCAATCCCTTTTTCAATTATTATGTACAAAGTTATTACTTCATTCATTTTCTCCATATTTTGTTTTAACTTATTTTTATATACAAATGAAAAATTGAGAATGCAAGTATACATAAACAAATAATTATCATATCTATCCTTAAGGAATAGATATCAATCCCTCCTATGACTTTGGAAAGACAGACTTGGTGGATTTTCATCTCTATCCTTAAGGGATAGATATCAATCCCTTTTTCAATTATTATGTACAAAGTTATTACTTCATTCATTTTCTCCATCTTTTATTTTAACTTATTTTTATATACAAATGAAAAATTGAGAATGCAAGTATACATAAACAAATAATTATCATATCTATCCTTAAGGAATAGATATCAATCCCTCCTATGACTTTGGAAAGACAGACTTGGTGGATTTTCATCTCTATCCTTAAGGGGTAGATATCAATCCCTTTTTCAATTATTATGTACAAAGTTATTACTTCATTCATTTTCTCCATCTTTTATTTTAACTTATTTTTATATACAAATGAAAAATTGAGAATGCAAGTATACATAAACAAATAATTATCATGTTATGTTTGATTAGTTTACAAAATATGCAATGAAGGTGTTGAATAAAAGTGTTTAAATGGTTTGTTTTAAGGGATATCGAGAGACTTAAGAGGTTTTCATATCTATCCTTAAGGAATAGATATCAATCTCTCCTATGACTTTAGAAAGACAGACTTGGTGGATTTTCATCTCTATCCTTAAGGGATAGATAACAATCCCTTTTTCAATTATTATTTACAAAGTTATTACTTCATTCATTTTCTCCATCTTTTTTTAAACATATTTTTATATACAAATGAAAAATTGAGAATGCAAGTATACATAAACAAATAATTATCATGTTATGATTGATTAGTTTACAAAATATGCAATGAAGGTTGTACGTAAATAAACTTCATCTCCGGCCAAGGGCGGCGCTGTGCAGCCGGACACCACACTTTTTTAAACATATTTTTAATATAATTAAGAGGTTTTCATATCTATCCTTAAGGAATAGATATCAATCCCTCCTATGACTTTGGAAAGACAGACTTGGTGGATTTTCATCTCTATCCTTAAGGGATAGATATCAATCCCTTTTTCAATTATTATGTACAAAGTTATTACTTTATACATTTTCTCCATCTTTTATTTTAACTTATTTTTATATACAAATGAAAAATTGAGAATGCAAGTATACATAAACAAATAATTATCATATCTATCCTTAAGGAATAGATATCAATCCCTCCTATGACTTTGGAAAGACAGACTTGGTGGATTTTCATCTCTATCCTTAAGGGATAGATATCAATCCCTTTTTCAATTATTATGTACAAAGTTATTACTTCATTCATTTTCTCCATCTTTTATTGTAACGTATTTTTATATACAAATGAAAAATTGAGAATGCAAGTATACATAAACAAATAATTATCATATCTATCCTTAAGGAATAGATATCAATCCCTCCTATGAGTTTGGAAAGACAGACTTGGTGGATTTTCATCTCTATCCTTAAGGGATAGATATCAATCCCTTTTTCAATTATTATGTACAAAGTTATTACTTCATTCATTTTCTCCATCTTTTATTTTAACTTATTTTTATATTCAAATGAAAAATTGAGAATGCAAGTATACATAAACAAATAATTATCATGTTATGATTGATTAGTTTACAAAATATGCAATGAAGGGGTAGATATCAATCCCTTTTTCAGTTAATATGTACAAAGTTATTACTTCATTCATTTTCTCCATCTTTTATTTTAACTTATTTTTATATACAAATGAAAAATTGAGAATGCAAGTATACATAAACAAATAATTATCATGTTATGATTGATTAGTTTACAAAATATGCAATGAAGGTGTTGAATAAAAGTGTTTAAATGATTTGTTTTAAGGGATACCGAGAGACTTAAGAGGTTTTCATATCTATCCTTAAGGAATAGATATCAATCCCTCCTATGACTTTAGAAAGACAGACTTGGTGGATTTTCATCTCTATCCTTAAGGGATAGATAGCAATCCCTTTTTCAATTATTATTTACAAAGTTATTACTTCATTCATTTTCTCCATCTTTCTTTTAAACATATTTTTATATACAAATGAAAAATTGAGAATGCAAGTATACATAAACAAATAATTATCATGTTATGATTGATTAGTTTACAAAATATGCAATGAAGGTTGTATGTAAATAAACTTCATCTCCGGCCAAGGGCGGCGCTGTGCAGCCGGACACCACACTTTTTTAAACATATTTTTAATATAATTAAGAGGTTTTCATATCTATCCTTAAGGAATAGATATCAATCCCTCCTATGACTTTGGAAAGACAGTTGGTGGATTTTCATTTCTATCCTTAAGGGATAGATATCAATCCCTTTTTCAATTATTATGTACAAAGTTATTACTTCATTCATTTTCTTCATCTTTTATTTTAACTTATTTTTATATACAAATGAAAAATTGAGAATGCAAGTATACATAAACAAATAATTATCATATCTATCCTTAAGGAATAGATATCAATCCCTCCTATGACTTTGGAAAGACAGACGTGGTGGATTTTCATCTCTATCCTTAAGGGATAGATATCAATCCCTTTTTCAATTATTATGTACAAAGTTATTACTTCATTCATTTTCTCCATCTTTTATTTTAACTTATTTTTATATACAAATGAAAAATTGAGAATGCAAGTATACATAAACAAATAATTATCATGTTATGATTGATTAGTTTACAAAATATGCAATGAAGGTGTTGAATAAAAGTGATGGTTTGTTTTAAGGGATACCAAGACTTATTGGAAAAGCATATCTATCCTTTAGGGATAGATATTAATCCCTTCTAAGACTGAGAATTTTATAGGTTTCATATCTATTCTTAAGGGATAGATATCAATCTTTTCTATGACAGAACTTAATTGACTTTCATATCTATATCAATTCCTTTTAGGACTTTAAGAGAGACTTAAGAGGTTTTCATATCTATCCTTAAGGAATAGATATCAATCCCTCCTATGACTTTAGAAAGACAGACTTGGTGGATTTTCATCTCTATCCTTAAGGGATAGATAGCAATCCCTTTTTCAATTATTATTTACAAAGTTATTACTTCATTCATTTTCTCCATCTTTTTTTTAAACATATTTTTATATACAAATGAAAAATTGAGAATGCAAGTATACATAAACAAATAATTATCATGTTATGATTGATTAGTTTACAAAATATGCATAAACTTCATCTCCGGCCAAGGGCGGCGCTGTGCAGCCGGATACCACACTTTTAATATAATTTGATAGGTATGATCTCTAATAATTTTTTTTATCAAAAAAAAATATCTTAATTTTTATATCTGATACCGTAATCGAATCTTTTCTTTTTATTATAATTACAAGGTATGTATAATTAATAAAATTAGGTGTTCGTCCCACTGACTGCAACGTGCAGGTCAACTTAACTAGTTTATTTTAAAATCAGAAAACCCAAAAATATTTTATTTACTTTAAGTCGTTTATGTGTGAACTGGGCCTACCGGTTGGACTCATGAGTTTTGGCCTATTTGTATTTTAAATGAAATCAAATGCCCCAATTCGCTCCATGATCAGTCTTCTCCTTCTTCTTCTTCACGGATCACATACCCCACAAGATTCTTTTGATTGAGGATAAGGGTATTTCACTAGACAGCCTTGACTCATTGTCGCACGTATCAAATTTTGGATCTTATGTTACCTTTCTCGGTAATTTTCCCTAATTTTTATATGTGTATATTCCTTTAAGTGTGAATTTTAGTTTGGTTGGTCTTGAAAGTCATTTTAAAAACTAAGACCACTAATATCAGTCACGGACGTATTAGGATCGATTTTGAACTTTTTCCTTCTTTCTTATTTCATCAATGTTACCTTGTGCTTACATCTACTGATCTTTTACAGGCATCATGGCTAGGACTGAAAGGGTTGATCGTCACAGATCTCGTTCACACCTCACTCCCGAGAAACAACTTCTGAAAAGGTCCCTTCACCTTCCAGTCCTAGACAACAACCACCGTCTGGATGTCTTTTTGATCACAGTCAAACATCCAGTTATTCTGGAAATTCTCAAAGGTCATCCTCTTCACTTTGCTCTTTCTGCTGCTGTTAGCATTCCTCACATTTATCAACAGCAGTTCTGGCATACAGTTGTCTATCACCCTGATCAAGACAACCCACACTTTACTGCTCAAATTGACAACTACACTACTAGACTAACCCTTCCTCGTTTCCGAAAGGCTTTGTGTCTTCCAAAACAAAGTGAATCAGAACACTTTCCTGATCACTCTGATTTTGATGATTTTGTGTTGGAAAAAGAGCTATGTCAAGATATCATTCGTCTTGGCTACGCTGCACCTTTACCCACCGCCTCTTCCTTTCATAGAAAACATCTTCCGGGCGAGTGGTATACACTCTTTTGTATTGTCAATAGGTGCTTAACTTCCAAACACACGGGGATGGATAAAGCAAGCATCACCACACTCCGAATTTTCCATGGCATTGCTTTTCATAAGCACTACATTTATGCCATTCTCCTGTGGAATGAGCTTGCTGAACGGGTAGATGCCAAAAACAAAAAGAAGTTGGCTCCTAAATTTACCCCGTTTCAAAGATTTCTACAACTGCTTATCCTAAGCATGTTTCAAGCCAACAAAAGCATCCCAAGACGATCTGGGGCACAAACCTGTCCTGTATGGGCTATGAAGCCAAGACCGGAACCAGCAAATTCTCAAGCTATGCCCATTCCTGAAGAATTATTATGTTATGCTGATCGGGGTGAGTGTCATGACATATAGGGATAAAATCGCTTCTATCGTCAATCCATCATCGGATAGACCTACCCCTGTGGCAATCCCTAGAAGTGAGGGTACTGAACGGGGAGAGTCAAGGGAAAATTTAGAGAGGGGACAAAGCAGTGGGTCTGCTCCTGATCAGTCACCAGACTCTGAACGAACACACACTGACACACCAAGGGATGCAGTAACTGGTCTTTCCGACCTAATCAATTCCTCAACTGCTACACTTTTATATAAACAGAATCTCATTCTGGATTCTTTCCAAGTTTTGCATGAGCGTGTTTCGGCACTAGAACAAACTTGCAAGTCAGCTGCCCCTGTGGCAATCCCTAGAAGTGAGGGTACTGAACGGGGAGAGTCAAGGGAAAATTTAGAGAGGGGACAAAGCAGTGGGTCTGCTCCTGATCAGTCACCAGACTCTGAATGAACACACACTGACACACCAAGGGATGCAGTAACTGGTCTTTCCAACCTAATCAATTCCTCAACTGCTACACTTAGTAATGCAGTAGCTGGTCTTTCCAACCTAATCAATTCCTCAACTGCTACACTTTTAAATAAACAAAATCTCATTCTGGATTCTTTCCAAGTTTTTCATGAGCATGTTTCGGCACTAGAACAAACTTGCAAGTCAGCTGCCCAGGTTCAGAGCATTGAAAGCTCAACTGATCCGATAAAGATTGTAAGTCGTAGATGTATGAAAATATAACATATATTTTTGGGTATTGCAGTGGATCCGAGGGGAAAGGTGGTTCAAAACAAAATCAGCTCCTGCAACAGAAATCAATTCACTCGAAACATCTCAAGTAGGTAAGAATCAGCTCCTACAAGATGCTATACACTCGAAACATATCATTCGAAACACCCCGAAAGATGATGATGTATCTTCTCTACTTGTATATACACGAAGAGTGGGGAAATATAGAGGTAAGAAAGAGCGCCAACCTGAATTTGATGTACTAGTTAGTGGATATTAATACACTCCGTAATTTGTTTCTTTAATTGCTTTGGCAGATGCATTGGTGAAACTAGGTATCGAGAATAAATATCCCTTGGTAATTACTTTTTTCTTTCTTTCTTTGTTTTTTTTGTTATGATTTACGAGTTACGAGAATCAAGAAAGAAGTAAAGGGATGATATCTGATGACAGTCCTAAGAATGAAAAAAGGATGATCCTAATAACATGAAGGATTTCCACTTTTGATTTTCTCCAGGATCCCCTTAAGTGTCACCAGTGTAAGAGAACTGATAGCACTATTGCTAATTGCACCAAGTGTAAAGAAACGTTCTATTGTACCCTGTGCCTCAAGCGATGGTAAATCTTAAGTCTATTGTACCCTGTGTCACCCCAGAAATGGTCGTTTGTTCAATTTTGTTTGTCACACAAATTCTCGTCACTAGCCTGAAATGTTTCTTGAATATTCAGGTATCCTCACTTGTCGGAAGAAAAAATATTAGAAACTTGCCCATTTTGTTGTGGAAACTGCAATTGCAACTCGTGTTTACATTCAAAAATTAAGGTCTGTAATGCGACCTACAGACAAGAAAATGCATTATAACATGATGTGGTAATGTTACAATTTCATACTTTTATAACACAGATGCCAAACATAGACAGCAATGATGATGTGAAGTTGCAGCATCTTCACTATCTAATCAACTTACTACTTCCGTTTGTAAAACAAATTCATGAAGAACAAGAGGAGGAGATAGCCGTGGAAGCGGGTGCTCATGGAGGTAATCAACTTACTACTTCCGTTTTTAAGAAATGACATTCTTATTAATCGAGTTAACGTTATCTTTTCCTGTATGTTGACCAAAAAGTCAACACCAAACAATGACCCATTGTCAACATCTTTGGACCTAAATGTCAACACCTAACAAGGAACCTCAGTGTCAACATATGCTGACCAAAATGTCAACAACTAACAAGGAACCTCATTATCAACATATGCAGACCAAAAGGTCAACACCAAACTCTGTATCTTTTAAGTTAGAAGGTTTTACAACACATGTGTTAGGGTCTCTTTTTTTAGCACTATCCATCATGGAATGCTCGCTCCGAATGATGTCACAAACACCAAACTCTAGTTGTCAACAACTAACGAGGAACCTCATTATCAACACCGAACACGTACACGTACACATACACGTACACAAACACGTACACATACACGAACACGTACATACAGGTATACGTAGAGGTACAGGTACACGTACATGTACACATAAAGGTACAGGTACACATATAATTACGGGTATACGTACACGTACAGATACAGGTACAGGTACACGTAGAGGTACAGGTACTAGTACACATACACGTACACGTGCAGGTACACGTACATGTACAGGTACACGTACACGTACAGGTACTCGTACACGTAGGTTCCTAGTGTGGTGTGGACCTTTTGGTCTGCATATGTTGATAATGTTTGTGACATCATTCGGAGCGAGCATTCGATGATGGATAGTGCTAAAAAAAGAGACCCTAACACATGTGTTGTAAAACCTTCTAACCATTGTCAACATCTTTGTTAGGTGTTGACATTTCAGTGTCAACATCTTTGGACCTAAATGTCAACACCTAAAGAGGAACCTCATTGTCAACATCGTCCAACCCAAATGTCAACAACTAACGAGGAACCTCTATGTCAAGATCGTCGAACCCAAATGTCAACAACTAACGAGGAACCTCATTATCAACATATGCAGACCAAAAGGTCAACACCAAACTCTAGTTGTCAACAACTAACGAGGAACCTCATTATCAACACCAGGAACCCAGTTGTCAACATAATCTGACCAAAATATCAACACCGAACAAGGAAGCTCGTTGTCAACATATGTTGACAAAAATGTCAACATCTAATGAGGAACCTCATTGTCAACATATGCAGACCAAAAGGTCAACAGCAAACAAGGAACCTCTATGTCAACATCATGAGACCCAAATGTCAACACGTAATAAGGAACCTAATTGTCAGTATCTTTGTTAGGTGTTGACATTTCAGTATCAACATCTTTGGACCTAAATGTCAACACCTTACGAGGAACCTCATTGTCAACATCGTCCAACCCAAATGTCAACAACTAACGAGGAACCTCTATGTCAACATCGTCGAACCCAAATGCCAACAACTAACGAGGAACCTCATTATCAACATCTATGTCAACACAAAAGGTCAACACCAAACTCTAGTTGTCAACAACTAACGAGGAACCTCATTATCAACACCAGGAACCTAGTTGTCAACATAATCTGACCAAAATATCAACACCGAACAAGGAACGTCGTTGTCAACATATGTTGACAAAAATATCAACATCTAATGAGGAACCTCATTGTCAACATATGCAGACCAAAAGGTCAACAGCAAACAAGGAACCTCTATGTCAACACAAAAGGTCAACACCAAACTCTAGTTGTCAACAACTAACGAGGAACCTCATTATCAACACCAGGAACCTAGTTGTCAACATAATCTAACCAAAATATCAACACCGAACAAGGAACCTCGTTGTCAACATATATTGACAAAAATGTCAACACATAACAAGGAACCTCATTGTCAACATATGCAGACCAAAAGGTCAACAACAAACAAGGAACAAGGACCCATTTATTTGACTTTTGCAAGGTCAACACTAGCATAATTCACCATTATTTATTAGATTAACATCAACTAACAATATTAAATGCCTTAAACTGTTGTGTTTCTATATTATGTTAACCCGCGGAAACGGTGTGGAAATTTGTTTCCACGGGTGTACGCTATGTTTACCCGAAAATTCTACTTTTAATTACCCGAAAACTCACACGATTTAGATCGCTGTACGCTATGTTTACCCGAAAATTCTACTTTTAATTACCCAAAAACTCACACGATTTAGATCGCATAACTAATTTCGCAAACTCAATTGAAGGGTGCTCTGAAATCCTTTTTTGTCTTGATCGCAGTTGTAGTTCAAGATTATTAGGCCGTGGGTGTGTTTTAGGGGTGAAAATACATTATCAAGTGTAGGTACAGTGGGCTCGTCACCATGATTTAGGGGTAAAATGTTCCCATCCACAATTTTGAAATCGAGGGGCTGGAATTCTTTATTGAAGGACTAGACCACCTGTGTTCTAGGTTATACCAACGGTCTTCTAGTCTATACCAGCGTTGTTCTAGCCTTTTGCAAAATTTTAATTTAGCCCCCTGAACTTTAATATTAAATGCCTTGAACTTGTTCTAGCCTTTTTCAAAATTTTAATTTATCCACCTGAACTTTAATATTAAATGCCTTAAACTGTTGTGTTTCCTAGGGCCTATATTAGTTTAACCCGCGTAAACGGTGTGGAAATTTGTTTCCTAGGGTGTACGCTATGTTTACCCGAAAATTCTACTTTTAATTAAATAGACATTAAAAGAAAAACTCAAACGATTTAGATCGCATAACTCATTTCGCAAACTCAAATGAAGGTGTGGAAATTTGTTTTAAAATTCTAATTTAGCCCCTGAACTTTCCATTATTTAAGTCGTTATTTGACACTTATTTGAGTTTTGCAAGGTCAACACTAGCATAATTCACCATTATTTATTAGATTAACATCAACTAACAATATTAAATGCCTTAAACTGTTGTGTTTCTATATTATGTTAACCCGCGGAAACGGTGTGGAAATTTGTTTCCACGGGTGTACGCTATGTTTACCCGAAAATTCTACTTTTAATTACCCGAAAACTCACACGATTTAGATCGCATGTTAACCCGCGGAAACGGTGTGGAAATTTGTTTCCAAGGGTGTACGCTATGTTTACCCGAAAATTCTACTTTTAATTACCCGAAAACTCACACGATTTAGATCGCATAACTAATTTCGCAAACTCAATTGAAGGGTGCTCTGAAATCCTTTTATGTCTTGATCGCAGTTGTAGTTCAAGAATATTAGGCCGTGGGTGTGTTTTAGGGGTGAAAATACATTATCAAGTGTAGGTACAGTGGGCTCGTCACCATGATTTAGGGGTAAAATGTTCCCATCCGCAATTTTGAAATCGAGGGGCTGGAATTCTTTATGGAAGGACTAGACCACCTGTGTTCTAGGTTATACAAACGGTGTTCTAGTCTATACCAGTGTTGTTCTAGCCTTTTGCCAAATTTTAATTTAGCCCCCTGAACTTTAATATTAAATGCCTTAAACTGTTGTGTTTCCTAGGGCCTATATTAGGTTAACCCGCGGAAACGGTGTGGTAATTTGTTTCCTAGGGTGTAAGCTATGTTTGCCCGAAAATTCTACTTTTAATTAAATAGACATTAAAAGAAAAACTCAAACGATTTAGATCGCATAACTCATTTCGCAAACTCAATTGAAGGTGTGGAAATTTGTTTCAAAATTCTAATTTAGCCCCTGAACTTTCCATTATTTAAGTCGCTATTTGACACTTATTTAACTTTTGCAAGGTCAACACTAGCGCGGAAACGGTGTGGAAATTTGTTTCCTAGGGTGTACGCTATGTTTACCCGACAATCCTATTTTTAATTAAATAGACGTTAAAAAAAAACTCAAACGATTTAGATCGCATCTCATTTCGCAAACTCAATTGAGGGTGTGGAAATTTGTTTCAAAATTCTAATTTAGCCCCTGAACTTTCCATTATTTAAGTCGCTATTTGACACTTATTTGACTTTTGCAAGGTCAACACTAGCGCGGAAACGGTGTGGAAATTTGTTTCCTAGGGTGTACGCTATGTTTACCCGACAATCCTACTTTTAATTAAATAGACGTTAAAAAAAAACTCAAACGATTTAGATCGCATTCTAATTTAGCCCCTGAACTTTCCATTATTTAAGTCGCTATTTGACACTTATTTAACTTTTGCAAGGTCAACACTAGCGCGGAAACGGTGTGGAAATTTGTTTCCTAGGGTGTACGCTATGTTTACCCGACAATCCTACTTTTAATTAAATAGACGTTAAAAAAAACTCAAACGATTTAGATCGCATAACTCATTTCGCAAACTCAAATGAAGGTGTGGAAATTTGTTTTAAAATTCTAATTTAGCCCCTGAACTTTCCATTATTTAAGTCGCTATTTGACACTTATTTGACTTTTGCAAGGTCAACACTAGCGCGGAAACGGTGTGGAAATTTGTTTCCTATGGTGTACGCTATGTTTACCCGACAATCCTACTTTTAATTAAATAGACGTTAAAAAAAACTCAAACGATTTAGATCGCATTCTAATTTAGCCCTAAACTTTCCATTATTTAAGTCGCTATTTGACACTTATTTAACTTTTGCAAGGTCAACACTAGCGCGGAAACGGTGTGGAAATTTGTTTCCTAGGGTGTACGCTATGTTTACCCGACAATCCTACTTTTAATTAAATAGACGTTAAAAAAAACTCAAACGATTTAGATCGTATAACTCATTTCGCAAACTCAAATGAAGGTGTGCAAATTTGTTTTAAAATTCTAATTTAGCCCCTGAACTTTCCATTATTTAAGTCGCTATTTGACACTTATTTGACTTTTGCAAGGTCAACACTAGCATAATTCACCATTATTTATTAGATTAACATCAACTAACAATATTAAATGCCTTAAACTGTTGTGTTTCTATATTATGTTAACCCGCGGAAACGGTGTGGAAATTTGTTTCCACGGGTGTACGCTATGTTTACCCGAAAATCCTACTTTTAATTACCCGAAAACTCACACGATTTAGATCGCTGTACTCTATGTTTACCCGAAAATTCTACTTTTAATTACCCGAAAACTCATACGATTTAGATCGCACAACTAATTTCGCAAACTCAATTGAAGGGTGTTCTGAAATCATTTTTTGTCTTGATCGCAGTTGTAGTTCAAGAATATTAGGCCGTGGGTGTGTTTTAGGGGTGAAAATACATTATCAAGTGTAGGTACAGTGGGCTCGTCACCATGATTTAGGGGTAAAATGTTCCCATCCACAATTTTGAAATCGAGGGGCTGGAATTCTTTATTGAAGGACTAGACCGCATGTGTTCTAGGTTATACCAACGGTGTTCTAGTCTCTACCAGCGTTGTTCTAGCCTTTTGCAAAATTTTAATTTAGCCCCCTGAACTTTAATATTAAATGCCTTGAACTTGTTCTAGCCTTTTTCAAAATTTTAATTTATCCCCCTGAACTTTAATATCAAATGCCTTAAACTGTTGTGTTTCCTAGGGCCTATATTAGGTTAACCCGCGGAAACGGTGTGGAAATTTGTTTCCTAGGGTGTACGCTATGTTTACCCGAAAATTCTACTTTTAATTAAATAGACATTAAACGAAAAACTCAAATGATTTAGATCGCATAACTCATTTCGCAAACTCAAATGAAGGTGTGGAAATTTGTATTAAAATTCTAATTTAGCCCCTGAACTTTTCATTATTTAAGTCGCTATTTGACACTTATTTGACTTTTG